>JARWLC010000010.1:29168579-29433579 GCA_033318265.1 Phyllotis vaccarum | reverse complement strand
AGGAAGGAGCAGGACTCTGAAGTTTGCTTAGGGGAAGAGAAGCTAACAACTAAGGAAGGGATAAAGGAGGAGAGAGGAGGAGACCATGCAGGCACACACAGCATTTGGTCCTCTCATAAGTAAAATCCTTCCTTGTTAAAGAGTAAGAACATTTGCCTATAATAGGGCCGATTTTCAAATAATGCAACACCATGTGTTCCTTAGCTGACAGTACACATCTTTGCTAAAAGTTCATGATCAATACTAATGAAACAAAGTATTTAAGGAAGATAGTTTACAAACGCAAAATTTAAGTTATCTTTCCATCCTCTTAAAGGTTAAAAACACACACACACACATGATAATATTCAGAAGTTAAATAAATGAGATACACACAACCTCTTAAATTCATGCAATTACTAGGTGTCAACTAAAAAGGTAGCAAAAGAAAATTAAGTGCGGACTAAGGAGAGGGTCCTTGGGTAAAAGCACTTATTGCATAACCGTGAGGACCTCAGTTCAAATCCCCAACACCCATGTAAAGATCTGGGCATAGCCACTTGTTTCTGTAACCCCAGAGGAGGGAGATCACTGGAACCTGCTAACTTCCAGCCTTGTTCCAAGTTAAGTAGGGAGATAAGGCAAAAAGTGATAGAGGACAGCCAAGGCCTTCCTCATACCCTCTCAAGTACACATCACATACACACACTGAGAGAGAGAGAAAAAGAGAGAGAGAGAGAAAGGAAAAAAGGTATGATGAAGCTAAATAAAATTAATTCCTGGATTTTCAGATAAAAAAAAACAGAAAAAAAAAACGAGAAAGCAAGCGTCTGCAGATAAAGGCATCCTTCTTTAGTGGTGTGCCCTTGCATTCTCAGACTTTGCTGTGTTTATCCTAGGCACCAAAGGGACTGATTAAATTACTGCAATTACTCTGACTGTTTTCTCCTTGGTACACTGAGATGGGCACCAGAAGCATCTAAGGCCATGGGTGGTGGGGGACAGAAATATTGAAGGATGCCTGGGCATGCTGAGCTGACACACAGGGATGGTAAGTTTGAAGCCTACTGCATACAGGAATAGGGTAGGGGGAAAGGGAACAAGAAATATTTCTCACTGAACTGTGAGCCATATTTATTTGTTTCTCTTTTCCCATATGGATATAGAAATGCTTGAGTTTTTCTTTTCTTGCTGTGGCTTCCTAAAGTAATGACATAAAAAAAGCAGTCAGGAGAAGCCATGTTCCTCTCAAATATGTAATTGCCAGAAAAACTAGCCATTGCCACTGTCAAGTCAAAGGAATATTCAAGTCCATTATTTTCCTGGCCAGCTTTCAACATTGACATTTTTCCTATCCTTTTAACTTCATGCATCATCATCTACTTTTTCCTACAGCATTCTGAAACAAGTTGCATAGTTATCTGTTACATTTAATTTTATTCTTAAATAAGAATTGTTTGTATATGTGTTGCTAGGGTTTGAAGCTAGTTAGTCCCCAGTTGCTCTACACTATGCCACATATCCAGGCACTTGTTAATATTTTTTTCAAAAAAGAAAAACCACAGAAAGGAACTCGCAGAGTTCATACTGAGATGCCCATCATTTCCACTACCTAGAGGGATTTTTTATTCAGACTAGGGTCTTGTGTGTATACAGCAAATAAGTCTGGAAGATTTCTCCAGCTGTTCTCTTCCCTGGATTATGAACCTCAAAAGATTCCCTTTCCCTGAGGAAAACTGTAAGTAGTTCCATCTCACATTTTCGCACACCATGGATTCTAATACAATTCACCATTAACCCAAGAGTTTGCAGCTGAAACAGCTTTTTCCACCATAAATAGATCCACCAGGCCCTGATGTTTAAAGAGAAAAAGAAAGAAGTCCCTGAAGAAGCCTGTTCCTCCCTGGCCTCCCTAAGCAACACCCCACTGTACAGCAAGAGAATGACCAAATCTGGGAAGAGTCGGGATTCCTTCATGATGGGTGCTCACATTCTGTTTTCTATGGAGGACCATTTCCATTAAGTCAAGATGCAGGTGATGTGTTCTGGAAGTGCAATATCATGCCTCTCTTCTCCAGTTTTTTGTGCGGACATGACCCTTGCAACTCAAACATAATTAGGTTGACCCTCTGTTTCCTTCAGCCAACAGCAACCATAATCATAATTATAATCATAAGCTGGCCAGCAGGCAGGCTTTCTTTTAAGCCTTCAGAAAGATAGTCAAGAGATTATCAGGGCCGGAAAGAACTAAATTCATGTTCAGTTTCCACATCAGAACAGGCTGTAACTCTGACTGGTTTTAGCTTCCTCCCATGCCCAGCTCCAGTACACTTCATGCTCAGCAGCCATACTTCAGCTGGGACATCATCAGTGACCCCCAGAACTGAGCATGGGCCCAGGACCAGCTTCTCCCCAGAGAGTAAACAACCCAGAGCTACACACACACAGGGGAAGCCTTCACACTGTGGCTCCTCCCACCCATCCCCGAGGGTCCTGTGGCTGGGAAGATCACAAGAAGGAAATCAGTAGATAAGACCCTTGAGACAATGAGGTCTGTATTCCAGAGCCTGCACCATCCATTCAAGACAGCATGAAACTGGAAGGCTGACGGAGACCTGCTGAGAAATAAATCTGACAGCAATCAGAAAAAGGCAAGCAGTATCAAAATGTGAGCTAGACCTGGACTGCGCACTCCTCCATCCCATTCTTAGGGTGAGTGGCTGCCGAGGGGCAGCTCCCTTGGGCTCAGGTTTCTTTCCCCCACAGGTTTGGATAGAGACAGAGGAACAGGGACTATCGATGAACGCTCTTGCTCCAGCCCCATCTCACTCTCTTCTGCTCTCAAACCATCTTCCTACATCAAGTAAGCCACCTTCAAAAGACAAAGAAAAGCTTGGGCCTGTGAGCTGGCTCAGTGGGCAGAGGTACTTGCTTACAAAGCTGGAAACCTGAGCTTGTTCAACGGGTCCCACACGGTGGAAGGTGGTGGAAGGTTAGAACTGACTGTCCTCTGTGCAAGTGCATGCACACATGAATACATGCTTTTAAAAAATATGTAACAGGATGAATAAAAGCTAGCCAGGTGGACACCTTTAATCCCAGTACTTGAAAGGCAGAGATGGGTGGATCTCTGAGTTCAAGGCCAACCTGGTCTGCAGAGTGAATTCCAGGATAGCAAAAGCTACATAAACTCTGTCTCAAAGGGGGGGGGGGGGAGTAAAGAAAAGCTGATTCATCTCGGAAGTTTCAAACCACACATTGCTTCCCCCCAAACACTCAAAAAACAGAAATAAAGCAAATCAAAACCACAATTTACATGCATCTCTACACTTCACTTGCTCCTCTTCTTCCTGAAGGCTGCTCTGCAGTCAGGCATGTGGTCTCACGTGGTGGTATTCTGGAACTCTTATGTGAAAGGTAAGGGGGGGAACCTATTTTTTGAGACAATATATTTTATGTATCCCACTGAGTCATATGTATCCCAGGCTATCCTAACTAGCCAAAAAGATGACCTTGAACTTCGGACCCTCCTGTCTTTACCTTGCAAGGGCTAAGATTACACCTGAGCTTCTTGCCAGCACTGCATTTATTTTTGCGATTCAGGAGACAAGACCTTCATCAGGGAGAGGTCAAGCTCGTATGTACAGGTATGATCAGCCCAACTGAACGAGCAAGCACCACTTCCCAAACTGAGATTGCTCCTCCCTCTATCCCATGACCTGTCACCTCCTCTTCAATTCTCTGGATTCCTGGGCTCTGGAAAACCCCTTCCGTGTGACTTAGGTGTCATCTTCCCTGTATACCACATACAAGGCATTTTAAGGTGACCTCCCGAGACTCCATATCCTGAAGTTTCTATGCACACCCAAAGCAGACACTGCTTTTCTTCATCCGGGTTCCCATTGCCTACCACAGGGCCTGCTATATACTTGACTAGTGAATGCTTTCTGAACAAAATACTGATTCATCACCTCCTGTCTCTCGCCCCCCACACCTTCCCTTTGTGTCCCTCTTTCTCTATCCTTTTGTTATATAATAATGAGGTTCTTGTTTCTTATTGCAGTGAGAATCACCCTGGGAGCCTACTAAAAAATATCTTTCCTGATCTGATCCCCAGAAAATTCTAGTTTAATTGATCTGCTATCCAGTCTGAGAACAAGTCTAAAGTGATTGATTTTCCTGTGGAGCCCGCTTAGAGAGACACCACACGATCCCCTTCCTTCTGATTTCCCTTGGGTAGTCGTTTCTTGTTAACCTACCACCTCTTCTCCTAAATGTCCTGTCTAAATTCTTCTGGAATATGATCTAAAGGGACACAGATTCTGGGTTTCTGTTGTCCGGTATGTTCTCTTGACTTCTTTTCACAACGTCCTTAAGTAGCAACTGTAAGGTCTGAAAGTCTTCACGTTCTCTAGAGTTGGGAAGCCAAAGAGAAAGCTTACCCAGCAGGATGAGGAGCACCCCTGCCAACTGGGCTCGCCTGTACTTGGCCACACCAGGCTCGTGGCCCATCCGGATGCAGGGAAGAACTGTCAGCAACAGCAGGATAGCTGGCAGACCCAGGACGGAGGCAGCAATCATGAGGGCCCTGCAAGCCTGCACATAGCCTGGGAACAAGAGAACAGGAGGAGGGGTTAGACTGGGGGTCCTCTTACTCCTGAGGCCCACCTCTCAGGAATTCAACACCACCTTCCTCCTCCTTCATGTCCTAAAATGTGAGAAATGTTGTCCAAGATCATCCCGGATGAGAGGTTTAGACCAATCATTTACTTACCTTATTATAACACCTTGTTAAAGCCTCACCTAGAAACTCAAATGGTCAAAAGTGGGTTATCGAGCCCACTCTGCTGCAACCCAGTCTGCCTGTGGCAGTAACTACCAATCACTAACTTACTACATCTTATTTGCTTGTCTCCAAAGTGATAATAATAATAATAAGGGCCTTCCACCTCCCTAAGAAGATTCCATTGGCAATAAAGTTCACAGTTCAAAGAGTCTCTAGAATATGTTCTATAGTAATTGCTGAAAACAATGGCAGCATATATTACTGATATTATTGCTCTGTGTCAATGCAGTTTTCACAGAGCATCCTGTTCATCCTCCCCAGGGCCAGGATGATGGGCATGAGGCACCACACTCAGCACAGTGTGGGGCTGCTCTCTTCAGTGTACTGCATGCTTTTGTCCCCAGTTCCCACTGGGTGGGAATGTGTGCTGCCCTGACTATACTATAAGCTCCCCCATCTCCAGAGGCTGCTGTCCTCAAGACTCCTGTCCCCTTGGATGGTCAAGTTCCATTTCCTGCCTTATTAATGGTGCCTGGGCATGTTTCTGGGTCTGTCAATGCTTAAAAGGTGTCTCTCCAGCCCTGGGGAGTCCTGTAGACACGTGTGTGGTCTTCAGGCTCCCACAACAGATCACTGAAGGGAAAGGGGAATGTAGAGCAGAGTTGTTTGCTCTCTACTGTCAAACAAAAATGCTAAGTGAGAACTTTGGGAATACAGATTATAATACGCACAACTTGATGTAAAATAAAGCTGAACAGGTACCATGAGAATTTCACATATTAAATTTAGTTTCACTTTTACATCATTTATTGTTTCTCATTGAAACATCCCCCACTTTAGGAAAAGTGTTGCAGTGGTAAATGATGGCTGCCTATTTTGTCTCATTTGCTTAGGCGGAGTTAGAGCTAGTGGCCTGAGTGAGGCCGAGCTAATAGCAAAGCCAAGAACTGACCCTAACTCTTGTCCACATACCAGGACCCCATGTCAAGCCCAGCCAACCTCCCTTTTGTGCCAACGCTCAGCGTCAACATTGCCCCTTAGCAAGATATAGAAGAAAGACACAGGCTTTCTTCCAGAAACTGCCATCTCATCTTAAGAATGAGATATCCTATCAGATATCATAGACTTGTAGATCCCAGGAGGAGCTCCAGAAGTCTTGAGGCCCAGCCCTGGCAGCTGGGAGGGGAGCCAGGGCCCACACAAAGGCAGCAGTCAACCAAACTGATGCTCTGAAGTTTATGGCACAAGGCTGTCCATGTGCTACAGTCCCAAGGCCACGTCTGGAAATCAGAAGTCGGAGATAGAGGAGTGCCCCTACCCCCACACAATGGATAAGGTGAGGAAGCATAGAACAATTAACATACTCCCTGCCCCCAGCATGGTCCAAGTGCTCTGAAAGCAAGCCATTTGGCATTGAATTGTCAGGAAATATGATTTCAGGGGAAGGAACAAAAAGATTTGATACATCAGTCAGAAATCTCTACTGCCATGCCCACCTGTCAGTAAAAAATGACATTTACCCTTTCTAAAGCATGTCTTACTTCAAAAGGGGCCTTCGCTTTTCATCTCATTGACTCCTGCAAGCAATCCTGAAAGACAAGTCCTTGATTTGGTTAAATTCCTTCCAGAAGACCCGACAGGTCAGCAACTTATTCTGAAGAACCCAGATGGTGAGTTCTGGGTCCTGGAGTCTGACCCATGTCTACCAAAGCCAGCATTCACTGAAGCTGAGTCTGTCCACACCAGAGTTCCCTAATGTCTGTCCTTCCTAAAGTCCAGATGGAGAAAGGGGTACTGAAAGGCAGATCTGACATGTACTGTGCCCTCCTACTATGTGGCAGAGCAAGTTGTGAACCAGGAGCGAATACAAAGAGACCTTAAAATGTAATAGGGGGATGGATGGTATAGCTCGGTCTGTAGAGAGCTCACCTAACATGAAAAAAGCCCCAGGGTTCAATTCCCAATACCACATCCTGGGCTAAAGGTAAGAAGTTAGCAGCAAGTGAGCTGGATAGAGGGAGGTGAATTCCAAATGCCCTGCCTGGAAAAGAGGGGGGCACTTGGGGCTCTTCAAGGGGGTACAGGGTCTCTGGAAAGCCAAATGCTCTGGAAACGGCACACGTTCAGCAGCTTTCGGGCCACTAACTTTAGGGCTCATTCCCCCTCCTCTGAAGGCCTGGCTGTGCCCTTAAATATCCACATAAAGCCAGAGAGAGCTAGCCAGCCTCACCTAGGGGACAGGAAAGCCATGAGGCATGACAGACTTCTAGCAGGAACCTTCAAGTGGTGCTCACAACCTCCCAAGTCATCCAACCGGCTCCAGGTTTTAAAGCTCTTTCCATGAACTTTCCCATAGGACCCAAAGGAAGATGCCCCCTCCCAAACTCCTCACCCAGTGTGTCAGGGGCCCATCAATTCTCCCACACACACCCAAGGACACAGCTGCAGGGCCTGGAGTGACCCTCAGCACAGACCTTTGTCTCTGGTGGAATGTCCCTTTCTCGGGGTGCTGAGTCTTCTCAACACCCAGCAGTCTCCTCTGAGGAAGTGGGTAAGGGTGTCACCCTAGCAAAGAAGGGTGTCACTGCAGAGGGACCCCAGGGCAAAGGACCGAGTGGTGACTGGTCAGAAGACAAGCCCAGAGACCCAGGAGAACCAAGTGAGATTCACTAATCTGGGCAATCCAGAAAGTCCCTGACTGTGAGCCTAGCTTCACCCAGTCAGTCGGCTTTGAGTCCCATAGTCCCATAAGAAGCTCAGCTATACTTATTTGGAGTACCAAGTTGCTCCTACAGTGCTCTTTCCTCCTCAGATCTATAGACTGGCTCTAATCAGAAGCGCATCAGAGAAGGCAGGGGCCAGGCTTCAGGATCTTTGGTCCATTAGTTTGGAAACCTGGGGTGATGAAGCAATGGGAACTAACAAGAGTGAGTTCCTATCATGTGTATAGGATTGGATTAAATTCTCAAAGCCGTTGACCATTATTGCCGTGGCCAAATTGGCTTTATTATCCCATGTTCCAGATAAAGAAACTGAGACCGACAGGTAGTTGTTTATGGTTAATTCTCGGGAACTGGAGATGCCAAAAATGTACCCAGAAGTTTCTTGAGTCCTCAAACTCCTGAGAACCCTGTCTAAAACCCCCGTTTCTGGCCCAGCCCGCCTCTGGAAGCTGCTTGCAAGCTCAGGGTCCTTACCCGGGAGGATGAGGATGTCCACCAGGGGCTTGCAGTGGTAGAGACCAGTGGCCATGACGCAGTCGGCCCACAGCCCCTTGGAGCCCAATTCATCCATTTTTCGGCAGGTGGGAATGGTGTAGCTGCAGGTCACCACCCAGTCATTGGTAGACGTGGTGACGATGATGCCGATCCAACCCACGAAGCTCGTGACGAAGCCCACCACCTGCAGGCATGTGGCTACCATGGTGGCCCCAGCGACGTTCACGCAAATCGACCTTCACGGACTGGGTCTCCTGCGCCGGCCCGGATAGAGCCTACCCTAGGCTTGCCCTCTGCTGTCCTCGGGAGCCGCTGGCTCCGGGACCCTAGAGATGGAGCGGGACAGGTGCGCACGGCCGGGACAGCAGCGCTGCTGGGCAGCGCGCCCCCCACCCCCTCTTTAAACTCGGTGGCCTGGGCCAGCAAGCGCCAATCGGCGACAGCCCCGGGCCGAACTGGCCAATCGTGAGTCGGGCTCCTGAACGGGGTGTGGAAGGGAGCAGGGGACGAGGAGGGGGCAGCAGCCGCCCCGCGGGACTGGGTGACGCACGGTCGGCGTTGGAAAGTAAATTAATGTCATCCTGATGGAGACCCGCAGAGTGCAAGGGGCGCATCGCGCTCCGGTTTCGTTTCCTGTTGTGTTTACGGTCTCTTTTCTTGAGGTCTCCCTCTCGGCTCTGTGTCAGGATCTTGCCCTTGGACTTCTACCCACTCCCCACTCGCTCCCTCTTCCCAGCTGTAAACTCTTCCGAGAGCACCCAGTACAGTTTCCTAAGGTCCTAAGGGGCCGAGGGGATCAACTTTTTCACGAGACTGGGGAGATGGCTAGTGGGTAAGAGCGTCACTGTGCATGCACACGTGAGAACCTGACTCTCAATCCCCAGGGCCTCTCCCCACCCCAAAAAAGTCCAGTGTGTAAAGAGCCTAGTGTGCCCTTCAAGTCTATGGCCCCAGGACAGCTGGGCTGAGGCAGAAGGATCTCTGGGGTTCGGTGATTGCCACCCCAGCTCCAGGTTCAATGTCTCAAGGGAATAAAGTGGACAGACAGTGTCAGGCCAGGACATGAGACATCCTCCTAATGCACACCACACATACCACACACACTCTACAAGAAATAAATAAAACAATAAAGATGCTTTCCTGTGATGTCAAATCAGCAGTTGGCACTGGTCACAATAACAGTGACAATAGCTACCCACAGTACTGTTATTAATGCTTACTATGTACATGTGTTTTTATTTTATAGCTCATTAAATTATCTACACTTTGTGGTGGGAACAACTGTCAATTCCACACAGAAGAAACAGCCCCCAAAAGGATGAGTTCCTCAAATTCACACAGCTAGGAAGAAGAATCTATGGGTCGATCTCATCACTGTCCCTGACCAGTCCTGAGAACCCATCCTGGCTATCACTTTCTGGATGTTCCTAAAGGGCTTGATATGCCACTTCTGATACATAAAGCGAGGCACTCTGCCTGGAGCATGTAGATAAGTGAGCTTCTATTCTCCACTGAGGACACTGCCAACCCAGATGGAGTGGGAAGCGGAGGCTATCAGCAACCACAGCCTGGCAGCCCCCTTCTCCACGTGCATTCAGATCAGGCTCATTGTGTGCCCCTTGGGTAGAGGGAGGAACTTAAGCATGCCAAACAAGTGCTATACCACTGAGCTACAGCTTCAGGCTTGCATAGTGTTAAGTCTTGAAAGTATTTGACTTATCTTTATTATATGGCCTTGGCTCACTACCTATTCTATTTAAAATGGTGATGGATTTCAACAAACATAAAAACTTGCTGCTCAACATTTTAAAGCCTCAGACAATGGTCATACACAGTTGGTGTTGAGTTTACCACAGCCATGCATTCCCATGCTGGAGTCACTGCATGCAACCAAATCTAGGGAAGACTGGCCTTGAGGAGATCGTGGGTGTCTCTTAGCCTCTGTGACTCGCGGGAGTCACCTCAGAGTGAGAACACTGTGTTGGTGTTACTGTGGGCTGCGTGAGATTACCCTACAGTGTGCTTGACATACAACTGGGGCTATTGACAATTACTTTTGGGCTGCACAATCTGAATCCCGGCTCCACTGCAACTGGCTGTGTGATCAAGACAGTTCTCGTTGCTTTTTTAAATATAATATAAAATATGATGTTTGTATTAATTTCTTGAGAATTTCTGCATCCATCTTTTTAATTACATTTTTATTTACTTGTTTTATGTGCATGTATATGTGTGTGTTGGTATGTGTGCAGGGTACATGTCAGAGGACCACTTGTAAGAATTAATTCTCCCCTTCCACCATGTGGGTCCCAGGAATCAAATCCCAGTTTTCAGGCACGTTGGCTGCCTTATCTGAGCCATCTCACCAACCCTAGTTAATGTTTCTTGACCTCCTCTTATTTGTAAAGGGGAGGTGAACATGTAACCTATTTTATAGTTCTCTTTATGAGTATGTAAGTCACTATACATACTGAGCTGTAAGCAATGTCTAGTACAAATACTCAATAAACATGGCTATTATATTACAATATGGTACCCATAATTCTTCCTTTTGCATTCTTTCATTTATGTAAGATGAAAACTTTCCACAAACTATTTTGTAGGACTACATCCCCTTCTTGAATGAACCATTGAGTCTACAGAGTATTTCATCGTGGGGTTTATTAATCTGGATGTTCTCTTATAACACCAAAACCTAGTTTTGTGCCAAGTACAATAAGTTATAAAAAAATAAAAAAAAAAACCCAAGCACTATAGAACTAATTATGAAATTTACATTCTTGGAACTCCATTAAAATCAATGTTTTACACATGCCCACAGGTCTCACACATGTGCACAAGTGCATTTAAACTCTCTCTCTCCCTCTCTCTTTTCCTCTCTCTTCTTCTTCTCTCTCTCTCTCTCTCTCTCTCTCTCTCTCTCTCTCTCTCTCTCTCTCTCTCTCTCTCTCACACACACACACACACACACACACATTCACACTCACACATGTTTGCAAAGCCAGATTCCAGAACTCAGGCACAAAGTAGTAAAATATCTTGCTTAGCTGTCGAAATTTTTTCCTTGGAAAGCAACACCCAGTGAACACACCCCCTCTATAGCCATTCCTTCACCCACGTGACTCTCAGAATCTTTACGTGGGAATGAGAAGTGTGAATTTTCCACTAGGCATATCAAGGTACCATATATCACTTGAAAACATAAGTTACACTTACAAAACACTAAATAATTAGCATTTTCTTATGTCAAGTACCCACAAAATGCTGCCTAAGGGAGGCCAGCAGACATGACTGAATAAATTAGCCATGAGTAAAATGATTATCCACTTTAAAGGAAGCCAGGCAGCCACTGAAGCACAAATATCTGTCACTAACAAGTGGACAAAGCCCTGAGAACCCTTCACTGTCCACAGGATGTGGCTTCACGGGCCCCAGATGGGGAGAATGCAATCCCACTGAAAGGCTCTCTGGGTTCTGGAGAAAGCCCACCAGCTCTCTGGGATTCTTGTTTGAATTTTCACTTTATTTGAGGAAGGGCTTCTCAGCCGTTCCTTACTGGGACTGCATCTCAAGTCTTCCCTGTAATAAAGATCTGACTTCCCACCTGATACAACTCAGTAAAACAGCATCCCAAGCCACACAGCCTCAGGTACCCTCCCACCCTTACAGTGAGTCTGAGTCCAACTACACCCAGAAAGTGTCACCAGTGGGCTCCCAGACCATCCCAGCTCCATTTATTTCCCCTCAGAAACTCCATCATGTCACCTCTCCATTACCCCCTCAGTTTATAACAAAACTAGAAGGTTCTAGAGGAGCCCGACGCTTCTGTCTTCTGACCTGAAGGTGTTTGAAAAGGGGCATTTAAAGGACCAATTAGTGCACTACCCAGATGTGTGTGAGAAGAAAACTGCTGCCCTGTGTTAGCCTACAGTTTACACCTGAAATTGGCTGTTCAGTTAGAGTGCGGTGTGTGACACAGGCTAAGGCTTATGCTAACACGCATCAAAAAGCTCATTGAAGAACTTTGAGCCAAAGAAGCGTTAAGCGTGCTCTTAGCGCCCACTAGTGATTTTGTCGTTGCATAGGTGGTTTAAAATAAATAAATAAAATTAAAAAAATAAAAAGCCTGAAGGGAGCTAGGAGAGAATCCAGTGATGGATTAACCTAACCCCAACTTCAAGTAGGTGATAGACTTGCCTAAAATTTGAGTTTTTCTGAGACAGTTTTTTTTAAATACTAAAAATATGCATCTTTTTTAGGAAACCAAATATATGAAAACACAAGGTGTATATGAATCTATATCTTTTCAATTACAAATCAAGTGTCTTCTGTGTGGAGTGGGTACACATGCTTGTGTTTATAGAAGGGTGGAATCCAATGTATGTGGATGTGCAGACACCGGATGGCCACACCAAGTTTTGGTTCTTAGGCACCATGCACCTTCTTTTGCTGTTACTGTTTGTTCTCAGTTCTCACAGGCAAGTAGGCTAGCCTGGTTGACCAGCTAGCTCCAGAGATTTGTCTGTCTCCACCTCCCCAGAGATGCACATAACCAAATACACTTTTTCATTCATTTTTAATGCATTTTAATTACATGTATATGTGTGTGGTATGTGCATGTGAATGTTGATGTCTGAAGAGGCCAGAAGAAGGCATCCGATCTCCCATGGAGTTTGTGGAGAGTTGTGAGCTGTCTGATGTAGGGTGTTGTACATGCTCTTAGCCATGAACCATCAACAGCCCCAAGTCAACTTTTTTTTTTTTTCCTTCCCACAGACATTGAAGTTCAAACACAGGTCCTCCTGCTTGAGAGTGCTAACTGAGCCAATTTTATTTTCTGTCATGTACCTCTAATACATCTATTTTTAGACAACAAATTTCTTTGGTGGAATTAAAATATTTGATAATAAAAAAACTTCACATACATATATTTTTAGAATTATTGCAGCACAGATTCACAAAGTATCTGTCATGTTTACTTCACCTGAGATATGGCCCAGGCACCCATGAGGGCATTCAATACACACTGATCAAATGGCACAGAAAGAGAGAGAGAGACAGTCCAAACTCCAAATCCCCAAGTCCCATTAGGAAGGGACTCTGAAGACAACCATGTACAGACATCAGAAGGAATCATCACTGGTTTAGGGAATGGGGAAAGGCACAGTCTGGCTTCTGTGTTCCCAGTTACCTGCCTGCTGTCCTTAGAGAGCTTTTCCAACAGAAAAGATGTGAGTGCTCAGCATGTAGTCCAAACTTCTTTGCTTCTTCAGAGCTGCCTGTAGCCGCTTCTATAAATCTGCCAGCAAAGGTGAGTTCCTCATGTTGCTTTATCCAGAACTCCAGGCTCTAATGAAAGCCAGGCACCTCATGCACACCAGAGTCTGGAGGACTGCTTTTCTTTCCCCCATTCCCACGACTGTTCCTTCTCCCTTCCCTCCTCCCAGTCCTCCCCCAGCTTCCCCTACCTCATCCCCCATCCATGGGGGAGGGGGGCAAAGAATCCCAAGGTAAGTCAGTTCAGTCTGGCATATCAAGTTGAGGTAGGTCTGAGTCTTGTGCCCCCTCCCCCCCCCCCCCAGTATCAAGGCTGAGTCAGGTGTTCCTCTATAGGGAATGGGCTCTGAGATGTCAGTTCATGCTCCAGGAATAAACTCTGGTCCAACTGCAAGAGGCTCCATGAACTGCCCATGCCGTTTGACAGTCATCTACATTCAGAGGGTTTAGTTCTATTCCATGAAGGTTCCTCAGCTGTTACTTCAGAGTCAGTGAGTTCCCAATAGCTCAGGTCAGCCATCTCTGTGGGTCTCCTCCTCATGATCCTGATCCCTTTGCTCATATAATCTCTCCTCCCTCTCTTCAGCTGGACCAGTAGCTCAGCCCGGTATTTAGCTATGGATCTCTGCTTCTGCCTCCATGCTGGATGTAGGTTCTATAATGGCAGTTAGGGTGACCATTCATCTGATAATAGGGGAAGACCAGTTTAGACTCCCTCTCCACTAATACTTGGAGTCCTAGTCTAGCTGGGGTCATCTTGTAGTTCTTGGGTGTTGCCCTAACAACAGGTTTCTAACCCCACAGTGGCTCCCTGTATCAAGATACTTATTTCTTTGCTCTCCCTCTCTGTTGCCTCCCCCAACCATCCCATTCCCTCATGGTCTCTTCTCACTTCCCCTTGCTGCCCCCATCCCATGATCCCAATTACTCAAGAAACATTCCCTGTTTCCCCTTCCTGGGGGATCCCTGGATGCCTCTCTTAAGTCCCTCACAGGAGGTTTGCTTAAACTTGGGAATCTCAACCCAGTCTTGTCAGCATAGTAAGATCCAGTCTCAAAAAAAGATAAACTTCTAAAAATTAAGCAGCTAGGGACATGTTTAGAGACCCATTTTTGAGCCTTCATCTTCAATTAAACCACTTCTTCAATTATTTTTAATTTTTTCATACACAAGTACAATGCATTTTGATCATATCTACTCCTTCCTCCAATTTCTTCCATGATCCCCAGTATCTCCCTCTCAAATTCATGCCATCTTCTATCTATGCCTGCATATGCATGAGTATAGAGCTAACCATTTGGGCATGAGCCACCCATCAGGGGACTCATCCCTAAAGAAAACTGACTTTCCTTCAGGGGGCTGCCTGTAGCCCCTCAACTAGGGCCGGGGCCTTGTAAGCTTTTCCCCATTGTGGTAATCTGAATGAAAAGACCCCACAGACTCAGAGGGGGTGGCATTACTGGAGGCATGGCCTTATTGGGGGAAATGCGTCACTGGGAATAGGCTTTTGAGGGCTCAAATGCTCAAGCCAGGCCCAATGTCTCTCTCTCTTTCTGCTGCCGGCTGAGCCAGATGTAGAACACCCAGCTACTCTCCAACACCGTGTCTGTCTGCACACTGCCATGCTTCTCATCATGATGATAACGGACTAACCCACTGAAATGTTTTCTTATAGAAGTTGACATGGTCGCTGTGTCTGTTCAGAGCAATAGACATCCTAAGACACCCATTGATGCTAGAAGGTTGGCTCGAAGGAAGGAGTAGATATGATCAAAATGCATTGTACTTGTGTATGAAAAAATTAAAAATGAAAATGAAGCCTGTGTTGGTCTTACACAGGTCTGGGGCAGACGATGAGAACTACCAAGAGCTCACAGGAGCAGCACCATCCTGTCCAGAAGACACTGTGCCGCTGACCCTTTGGCTCTTAGTTTTTCCAGCTTGCCTCTTGCACGGTTCCTTTACACATGTCCTGTTTGGGATGGACACTTCACAGTCCCCTATTCTCTTTCTTTCACCAGGTGATCACCTCTGTCTACTGCAAAAAGAAGTCTTCCTCCATAGGGGTGAGGAGTGTGCTCATCCAGAAAGCCCACAGTAGCAATTTCTGGCCCAGAAGCCATTCTGTCTCAGTCTCTCCCTTCCTGTTACACACAAGTGAATAATGAACATAACAAATATCTGGGATTTGGGTTTGAGTCCTTTGGATTTCTTACAGCCCATTCTTCTTCCAGAGGCCTGAGAAGAGGCGGGGTGATGGTGTGGGTGTCAACCATCACCTGATTCCTTAGTAAAAGGACTTGTGTCAACCCTATACAGGAGATCACATTTCCTAAAAACATGATAATAGAAACATAATAAGATATGTGGTTGCTAGGTGACAAAAGAAAAACAATCCAAAACTCCCACCACCAAGAGCAGTGGCTCAGACAGTGAGAACAAGTATTGTCATTTAACTATATAGGACACTGGTATGAGGACCAATTTGTCAAGTTTTATGTCCTGCGTGCACATACCCATGCCCACATATACACATAATTTAAAATAATAAAAATGAGTCTCTGAAAAAGAGAGATTCTGTTGTCAACACTCTACAGCTGTTTTATCTTATAAAAAACCAAGAGAGAAGCTTTTTGGTGTCTTTTTCTGTATCTTATCTTATTTTATTTTTCCCGAGATTAAGTCTCTTTATGTAAACCAGGCTGGCTTCTAACAGATGTTCGCAGGCATGCTCCACCATGTCCATCTGTTTCTTTCTGTTTCTTTTTTAAAACTTTATTTATATGCATTGGTGTTTTACCTGCAAGTTTGTCTATGTGAGGGTGTCAGACCCCCTGGAACTGGAGGTACAGATGGTTGTGAGCTATAGGTGCTGGGGAGTGAGCCCAGGTCCTCTGGAAGAGCACCAGTGCTCTTAAAACAGTTGAGCCACCTCTCCACTTTCCTTTTTGTTTCTTACATAAATAATGTTCTTACTATGTTATTCTGAGTGGGAGGGCACATGGGTACCAACAACCAAGGAGACATTGCCGTGAGATGGTTATGAGCCCCGGGTTGAAACCTTACTTCCGTGACTCAAATAACATGTCTAGCCTTTTAATTTTGTGACTAGTACTGTGTTTCCTACCAATAAAATGGTATTATTGATGGTAACTATTTTGTTGTAACTGCGAAAATTGAGGGTGCAGTTTGTATTCTAATTAAGAGTCAACTAAGAAATTGATGAATTAAAAAGAAGAAATGGGTAATGGGCCTGTAAGATGGTATAGCAGGTAAAAGCGTATACTACCAAATCTGATGACCTGAATTTGATCATTGGACTCAATGATAGATGGAGAGAACCAAGCCCTGAAAACTGTCCTCTCATCCCTACACATCTGCCATGATGTGTGTGTGTGCATGTGCCTGTGTATGTGTGTGTATGTATGTGTGTGTGCTTGTGTGTGTGTCGGTGTGTGTCTGTGTGTGTGTGCATGTGCCTGTGTATGTGTGTGTATGTATGTGTGTGTGTCTGTGTGTGTGTATGTGTATGTGAGTGTATGTGAGTATATGTGTGTATGTGTCTGTGTGCATATGTGTGTGTATGTGTGTGTTTGTGTGTGTGTCTGTGTGTGTGTGTTTGTGTACACATGAAGTAGATGATATGTAAAATACTTGGAGGAGTAGAAAATGATCAATAAACATTAGTTTATATGTAAAATAAAGTTAATTAATTGTCTATAAATCTCTTAATAAACATGAGTAATTTTATGTGACACAGTGAAAGTCAAAATATTCCATTATCCATTACAAAAGCAGATTTGGGGGGAACAAAAGAAAAGCATCTTGTATTTGTTCCAAATATAAGAAAAGGTCCTTATTTGTTTATTTATTCATTTGTTTATTTTGGTTTTTCAAGACAGGGGTTCTCTGTGTAGTCCTGACTGTCCTAGAACTTACTCTGTAGATGAGGCTGGCCTGAACCCCAGAGATCCACCTGCCTCAGCCTCCTTGGTGCAGAGATTAAAGGTGTGAGCACCACATCAGCTAAGAAAAGGCCTTTTAAACAGCCAAGACAAACCTCTGCTAAGATTTTTAAATCCTTTGGATTTTAATCCTAAAATTAAGAACCTTCTGGGAGCTGGAGAGATGGCTCAGCGGTTAAGAGCACTTGCTGTTCCTCCAGGGGCCGGAGTTCAATTCCCAGCAGCCACACGGTGTCTCTCAACATGAGAACTGGTGCTCTCTCCTGGCATGCAGGGACACATGCAGGCAAAATACTGTATACATAGTAAATAAACAAATATTTAAAAAAAAAAAAAATTAAAACCTTCGTGTTTAATTCCATAGAAAATAATCTTTGCAAAACTAAAATTGGCCACTGGAGGGCTCTCACAGACTTCCATTGCTACTAGTTGAACAGGTCTTTAAAAATAATATAAGCCTCACTGGCATACCCTTCTCCAGAGTAATTTGGCAACATAGAGCAGAAGATTTAAGGTACATATGTTTTTCAACCCAACCCAGATCATGTAAGTTTGTCTAAGACATTTGTAAAACTATTCAGTTAGTTTGTTGTAATTTACATTTCAGTAAAGTGCCAATTAAGAGCTATATATGTTATAAAATTGCTATTGTTTTTATTTTGTGTGTACATGCACAAGTCTATGTTCCTGGATGCACAAATGTGCAGGTGCCCACGGAGGTCAGAAGAGAGCATCGGAGCTCTAAAACCGGAATTACAGGCGCTTGTGGCCCCTCAACCTGGATGACGGGACCTGAACTCGGTCAGGTCCCTGAAACAGCAGCAATTGCTCTTCACCATGAAGTCATCTCTCCAGCCCCAAATCGTTATTTTCAAAGTACAAACTGGTAAAATTTATCCAATATAGCTGTACAACTGTAGGCTTTTAAAATCCATATACATATATTTGGAAAAATATACCATAATTTAATAAGTGTTCCTTTGAGTAGTGAGAATGGGATTGCTGGGTTTTTGTTTTAGTCTGGTTTGGTTTGGGTGGGGATTGGGGTTTGTTTGTTTGGAGAAGCTATTGATGGAGATTTTTTGTGTTTTTTTTTTTGTTGTTGTTGTTGTTGTTGTTTTGGGGATGGTTTGTTGTCTTTCAAACAGGGTTTCTCTGTGCAGCCCTGACTGTCCTGGAAATCACTTGGTAAACCACACTGGCCTCAAACTCAGAAATCCACCTGCATCTGTCTCCTGAGTGCTGGGATTAAAGGCATGGGCCACCACAGCCTGGCTCTCTCTTGTGTGTTTTAGACATTTTCCCATAAGAAACATGAGTTTTTGATAAACAGGAAATTCTTTTAATTCTTTTTAAGTGTAAACTCTCTTAAGCACTTATAAACATCTGTGAACTGGTGAGAGCTCCATGGGTAAAGCTACTCATCACCAAGTCTACTTAGTGTCCTGAGTTTGATTACTGAGACCCTAAGGATAGGAGATAACTGATTCCTACAAATTGCCCCTTGACTTCCACACAATCTCTCTGTCTCTGTCTCTGTCTCTCTCTCTCTTTCGCGCGTTCTCTCTCTCTCTCACACACACACACCTACCTTAAATCAATCAATAAATAATTTTTATGTTTTATCATGCAGCCATCTTTCCATTCTTACTGAGGGGTCAAAGCCAGAGCAGTAAACATAATGAGGCAAGTGCTCAATAGTCGTCACCCATGCAATGGAATCTTCCTCCACAATAAAAAGCACATAGTTCAAAACCTGAGGGTTGGGCTGGAGAGGTGACTAGGCAGTTAAGAGCACTTGCTGCTCTCACAGAGGACCTGAGTTCAGTTCCCAGCTCACAATGCCTGTAACTCCGGACCTCGGAAATCCCACACCACAGACACCTGAAATGACATGCAGACGCCCACACGCAGACACACATCGAGCTGCATGATTAAAAGCAAATCAACCTTTAAAAATAATACTAAGGGGTCTGGAGAGATGACTCAGCAGTTAAGAGCACTGACTGCTCTCCCAGAGGACCCACGTTCAATTCTCAGCACTCACGTGGTAGCTTACAGCTGTCTGTAACTCCAAGATCTGACATCCTCACACAAATATACATGTACGCAAATCACCTGCACATAAAATAACCCTAAGGACACAAGTCCTCCATACTACAACACTATAAACAATCCATTTCTGCAGACCCCTCTCCCAACATCAAGTCTCCTCCAACTGATCTCTGGCCACTCCTCACGGAAGAATGTCAGCTTTTCCCACCCTCAGTGTTGTATTCCTAGCTCTTCACTGTGCTGAAAGTGGCTTCTTCCTCTGTTATTTTCCACCCATTTAAAACCCAAGAACCACGAACAAAATGACCTTCCTGCTTCTTCCAAGTGAGCTCTAAAGTATCCTCATAGAGCTTTATAAATTCTCCTATTAAAATTTGTCTATTTGTCTTCCAGGCTGCGGGGGAGGGGGATATGACCTCATGGGTGAAATGTTTGCTGTGCTAACATGAGGACCTGTGTTCAGATCCTAGCACCCATGAAAACAGTTGATGGATTCTGGGAGATTGTTAGCCAGCCAGTCTAACCTAAACAGCTAGCTCCAGGTTCGGTGAAAAGCAGCTTACCTCAAACACGAGGTATTGGTATCCAGAGATAACTGAAGGTACCCAGTATTAACTTCTGGTCTCTATGAATACAAGTGTGGGCAACCCCACCCCCCCACACACAGGGTAAGTTTTAGCTCTATGTTGGACACTATAAGATGTTTTCATAGTAAATGTAACACTGCATGTTGCCCACAAGTCCCTCACCTATTGTCACGCAGAAATTTCTCCTTAGAATGCATCCACCAGAGTCTCCTTTCTCTTGACTCCCCCATCTTTATGGATGGGGTGAAGTGACCACAATTACTGACTCTTACCGAACTCTCCTATCTCTGAAGCTCAATTCAACATCTTCTTGAAGAGGACCTTCCAAGCCTCTATGCTGAGCTAGTAGACTCCTGCAGTCAGAAGTTTCTGGTCTGGCCTAGCTCTGAGGTCTGGACGCACAGACCCAAATAATCACACAAAGGCTTATATTAATTACATGCTATTTGGCCTATGGCTCAGGCGTATTACTTGCTAACTCTTTCTCTTAAGCTAACCCATGATTAGTCATGTGCTTTAATACCTTTTCTCAGAGGATTTTCATCTTCTTTCCTCTGGGTCAGCCTGGCATTTCTCTCTGCTCTTCCAGTTCCCACAGTTTTCTGTGGTAGCCCCACCCATACTTCCTGTCTGCCTTCTGGCCAATCAGCATTTTATTAAACCAGTAAAAGGGACAAATATTTACAAAGTACAAGAGCATAATCCCACAGTATTCCCCCTTTTCTTCTTTTTAAAACAAGAATCCCAAGTTTAATTTCCTTTGTACAGGTTTTTTCTCACCATTATCTATAACAACTTGTAACCAACATTGTAAACAAAGACAAACAACCATAATCCACTTTGGGAGAATGTGGATGTAGTTCTGTAGACTACTTCCTGCTGATTGGGGGTACAGGTAATCTTACAGAGACCCAAAGAAAATGTAGGATTAAGGACAAGTCCTTAGTGGAATAGTCTGTAAGGCTGGGTCATCTCAGCCAGTTGCCTTGAAACTATTCTAGATGTAGAACTCAGAGGAAACTGCAATAGAGGTGCTCTGAAATGCTGGATCATCTGGGCCATCTGTTTCCATCAGAGTTTTTTCAGAGGGTCTTCCCTCATCAAACCTGCTTTTTCTTAACCCAGAATGAATCCACAACCTCTCATTTCTGTGGAAATAAAAATAAAACCTCTTCTCCAAAGTAGCATATCTTTTGACTTCAATTTGGAAGTCAAGTCATTTACAAAATATACAGGCTGGATTACCCAGCAGCATTTACAATCAAATGTTTCTTAGCAGCTCTTGTTCCTTCCTCAGCAGACAAACAATTCAAAGACAATGTAACATACAGTATCCAGACTCTGTATTTTCCATTTTTACATGGTATACATATATCTGTATGTATACATATATATAACTTTATTTATATAAAAGCAAATATAAATAAAAATAAATATAAATAAATAAAAAATAAAGTAATATATATTATACTTCATTTCTTTTTTAAAGAATATTTTCTTTTTTCCTTTTTCTTTTTTCTCCCAAGACTATGCATATTCTTAAACACCCTGTAAACTTTTTAGAGAGTTTTTCTTTTGTCTGAATCTGTCCTTACTACATTTCTCTTTTTCTTTTCTGTTTCTGATCACACTTTTAATTTGGTTTTACAAAGTACAAGAGCATAATCCACCCCCCATCCACACACCCCCCCACCCCCCCACCCCCACCCCACCCCCACCCCCCCACCCCCGCAGACCCCTCAGGTTGGTATCCTGCAAGACCTCTGCTGTTGAGCTCACCCACAGGGCTTTTCAAGTATCTGAAAGTTTCTCAAAGGCAGAAAGCCTGTCTGACTCACTCCTACAAGTCACAGTGTGGGTGTGAGACCAGAGAAAAGCAACCATTGTCTGAGTTACATTTAGGCCTTTACACGTCTCCAACAGAAAGGTCCAGCTCTAATATGTAACATCTTCTACTATTGATCATGACCTTTTGAAGGTAGTTTTCTGGTTCCTTCCTTCAGTGAGAAACCTCTAAGATGACCCCCCTCCCCAAGCTGTCCCACATCCTAGCAGTCAGTCCTGTGAAAAGCCTTCTCCCCTTATTCCAGCATAACACCAAATATCACAAAGTTAAAAGGGATTAAACAGGACAGCAGTGATGAAAATGGTGGAGGAGGAAGCTGTAGCCACTGATTTCTCCACAGAAACAGGGAAACAAACAAATAAAAACGTGTCAAAGCCAGCATTCCCAAAGCTCTGTAAAACCGTGAAAATTTTAGAGCAGCTGAGCAAACGCAATTACACAGCCAAGGGGGATAATGCCACCTTCAAAAGTCAAAAAACACGACAGGGAAGTCCTGAAGAAATTTCACATCTGGCCCATCCCCCCACCCATCAAGGCGACCATGGTCTGGTTCCCGCCCTCAAATCAGAGGAGGAACAGACCTTATTTTAGATGTACTATGTACAACTGTTGTGATCTCAGACCAGACACTTAGAAAGTATGTTGACTCCTCACATAAGACCACAAGGCAACTAACTAAAAGTAGGGTGAGAGGTGGGTGTCTGCCCATGTGGTACTGGGTTTCTTTGGGACAGTCACAAGTGTAATTCTTTGCAGGCATCTTACTCACTAAGGTGTGTCAGTCAAAAGCCTGAGTTACCTAAGCCTCCTTGTCTGGTGCAAGAAACCAAGATAAGAGTAACTGAATGAGCAGCTTTACAATGTGCTAGGTCAGACCCCTAAAAGATGCCTGAGGCATCCCAGTCGCTGTCCTGAGACTGCACTCACCTGACATTCCAGGACAGGCAAAGCCTGCAGACAGCTCACCTCACCAGGTCACCCCCCAATCAGAATCATCATTCGCTAGGGATTGGCTTATGCCCTCAAGCAGTAAGGACTTCTTCCTTCAAAGCATCTTGTTAAACTGGAGCTGAGATACTGATCAAGCAGACAGACCCACCTTAATGGAGGCCAAGTAGTTATTCCCACCAATGTCCCAAGGCTGGACTGGGAAGGTCACTGACCTCCTTATGTGTACTTCCCAGTTTGGTATAGCCATTAAATCTCATTTCTTTAGGGGCAGGGAGATGACTCAGTCAATACAGCACTTGCCCAGAAGAACCTGAGTTCAGATTTCTAGCACCCATGTCAAAAGCCAGGCAACAGCAGTTCCCATCTGTAGCCAAGCACTGAGGGGATGGAGACAGGAAGCTCCTTGGAGCTCAGTGGCCAGCCAGTATAGCCAACTTCAGTGAGCTTCAGGTTCAATGTCCAAAAAAAATTAGAGAGTGACTGGCAGAGACACCCAACACAACACAAGCATACACCCATAATCAGATACACACACCCCTCCATTCTCTGCTTTCTACCATTGTTTAATTGATGTGTTTCCATAATGTCTGAACCTAGTCTGTTGGGCCTTCCAGAGCTGGAGTGTTAGCTGTAAAGTTCCAATAACACCTCTCTGGGGCCTAAGTTTGATAGGCACTACATGCGCATGCTCATAGACAGCTGAACAAAATTGCTGCTGGTAGAACATTCAGAGACTCCCTTGGGGCTAGAGGGACAGCCTGATTGGTACAGTGCCTGCCCAGTGTGCACAAAGCCCTGGGTCCAATCCCCACTACCACATAACTGGGCATGGTGATACATGCCTGTAATTATAGCACTCGGGAGGCAGAGGCAGAATTTTAAGTTCAAAGTCACCCTTGACTTCATAGCAAGTTTAAGGCTAGCCTAGGGTACATGAGACCCTATTTTTGATTTTTTTTTTTAAAGTTTTGGTATTTAAAGACTACCTGAAGATTGCAGAGATTGGAGAAAAATTCTTTTGGCAAACAGAATATTCAAAAGAACTGTTTGTAAAGGAGTTTGGAAAGCAGCACACATGCCCAGGCAAGACACACACCCAGAAAAGACTTGAGAAGCCTCAAGCATTCATCTTGGATTAATCCCAAACCTAAAGCAACTGCAGAATGACCTTTAGGATCTCAGCAAGTCTGCTAAGAGGAGGGCTGTCCAGACAGCTCAGCTGCAAAAGCTGGGGCAGGGTGGGGAGTTCCTTAATCTGTTTTGGTTTTCTACATTTCTTTATTGTTCTGTCCTTGATGGGTTTTTGTTGTTGCTTTGGTTTGGAGGTTTTTTAAAATTTTTTGTTTCTTTGTTCACTTCCTTTCTTCTTGGTTTAGCTCCTGTTCTTGAATAAAACCCAGCAAAGCCTTAGTTAGACAGGAGAAAACCCTAGTAACGAGACCTCCACAATAAGTAATCTTTATAAAAGTAGTTGAAGGAAGCTCAGAATAGACAAGTTCAGTATAACTCTTAACAGTTAAGAGAGGGGGGGGGAGAGAGAGAGAGAGAGGAAGGAAGGAAGGAAGGAAGGAAGGAAGGAAGGAAGGAAGGAAGGAAGGAAGGAAGGAAGGAAGGAGAGAAGCTAGGTGGTATAGAGCACGCCTTTAATCCCAGCACTTGGGAAGAAGAGGCAGGTGGATCTCTGTGATTTCAGGGCTAACCTAGTCTATAGAATAGCCTATCTAGTTCCAAGATAGCCAGGGGTACACAGAGAAATCCTACACAAGAGAAATCCTGTCTCAAAATAAAATAATAATAATAATAATAATAATAATAATAATAATAAACTGAAGCTAACAAATCCTAGAGAAAGAGTATTTGATTTTTTTGTAGAGATATCAAAATATAAATTTCACATACCCAGATGAAAATAAAACTGATTAAAACATAAACAAAAAAAAAAAAAACAAAAAAAAAACAGGGAAATGTTATTCAAAAGAACATAACCAGGCATAATGGTGCATGCCTTTAGTCCCAGCACTCAGGAGGCAGAAGCAGGAAGATCTCTCTGAGTTTGAGGCCAGCCTGGGCTACAGGAAGACCCTGTCTCATAAAAAGCAGCAGTCATCAAAAAGATTAATAGGAACCATCCCTAGAGAAACGTGGATGTCAGATAAAGACTTGATGCTATTACTTACCTTTTCATTCCGTGACCAAAAGACCTGACAGAAACAACTTAATAGAGGGTTTATTTGGGCCTAAAGTTCAAGGGAAGACACTTTATCATGGGGAGAGGTAATGGCATGGGGAACCTGAGTTGAATGGGCACCCTGTTAAGAGGCCTAACTTAACATCAGTGCAGACATAACAGGCTGAAGGCTTACAATACTGGACTAGGCCTCACCCTTAGAATCACCAGGAAAAGCCACAGACTATACCTTGCAAAGGACAAATCAGAATTTAGACAAACAAATCCTAAATGCTGTAGAGTAGTAAGGACAGCTAACATAATTTGTATATAGATAATCAATAACAAACACTACTTGACATAACTTCTGTTACCTCACTCCTGCCCAGGAGTTCAACCCCCATCTGAATCTAGAATTCTCCAAGCCCCCATCCTTTACTCTTTAAAACCTCTGCCTCAACTGAGCTCCAGCCTCTCCTGGATCTAAGAGACAGAGAGCCCAAGCTCGAGCTTACAATAAAGGTTCTTTGCTTTTATGTATGAACACAGACTCCTGCTGATCTCGGGGGGGGCTCATGACATGGGTGCAACACCTGTGACTATCATCAGAAGCAGACAAGTGGGGCTGGTTTGTAAAGTCCCGCCCCAGTGACCCACTTCCTCCATTAAAATTCCACTTCCTAAAGGTTCCACAATCTTGCATAACACAGCCACCAACTGGAGACCAAGTGCTCAAGCATATGAGAAACTGAACTTGTAGATGGGACACTTGAAATGATAAGAAGATAAAGAGAATGTGAAGGAAAAAGCATGGAAAGAAAGGAGGGGTGTGCTGTGTGCTGTGAATATCAATCTTTAAATAAGGAGCTGTTTTGGCCCATGACAGGCACCACAGAAAAAGTAGGTAGGGGAATCAGAATAGGTAGGAAAGGATCAGATCAGATCCGACCCAGACACCCAAAGAAGAAGCATGTTAAGAATACAGGTGAACTACAGGTCACGTGGCAGACAGAATAATGGAAATGGGTTGAGTAAAGATGTAAGAGCAAGCTAGCAATGTGCCTGAGCCATAGACCAAACAGCATGAACTTAATATAAGCGTCTGAATCATTTTTGGAGCCTAAGTAGCAGCGGGAAGCTAAGGGGTCTGGCACAGCAGGTCTGTAGGTCTGGACCTCTGGCTGCTCAGGACCAAGAAACCTCACTGTAAAGGGGGGGGGGGGGGGGGAGGTGTCCAGAGGGGATAGGAGTGCCATTAGCAAAGCTGTGCCCTAGAAATTAAGGAGGAAAGAAAACCTGCCCAAACAGAAACCCAATGACCTCCATCACCACCAGACTTGATTTTAAAAAACTGCTCTAAAGAGTTCAAATAGCAATAAATGGATGTTTTATACATACGGAAATATTAAACCTACTAGAAAAATTAAGAACACTTCAAATTCAGTATACTCAAATACAACAAGAATAGCATGCTAATAAATCATTCATATATTGTTGGTAAAGAGCTCAAAGCATAAAACTATTAAAAATAATAAAATCCACAATGATTTTTTTCAGAGATAGTAAATTTTAAAAAATGTAAAGTACACGTTAACAAAAACAAAATGTAAGCTGGGGGTAGTGGCGGCGGAGGCGTACGCTTTTAGTCCTAGCACTCAGGAAGTAGAAACAAACAAATCTCTGTGAGCAAATTCCAGGACAGACTCTAGAGCTGCACAGAGAAGCCCTATTTCAAAAAACAAACAAAAAGTATGTGATAGTTGATAGCTTAATCAAAAATTAGTTAAGAGTTTCGACAAAGATACCCTGTATGGGTGGATAAAGCTGTATCCAAGAGTCAGGAGTGGACCACCTCCCTATACGTTGTTAGCTAGGGAGGCCCAGAGGCTCCCATAATAATGCAGGCAGTTGCCACAATTGGTTTTCTGCCAGAACTTGAGAGTAAGACCCTGTCGCTGAGGATGCCATTTACTTTTGTCTCAGGACATAGAGAAATCAAGCTAGAACTGATCTGGAAACCTCCTTTCTACTGGGTAGCCCTCAAGTTACCAGAATATGCTATGCAGACTGCTGGAATTGCCTTAGTCTTGTTTCACTGGGAACTCCGTGTAAACAATCCGATCACCTAGACAAGATGAAGCCACCGGTGCATATGTGGCAACACTGTCACTGAGGCAACCAATCAACCCATTTGTGATTAGATTTTTGGCCCACTCAACAGGCAGGGGCTAGGCCTTGGGGAAGTGCTAATTTGACACAATGCACCTGTCAAATTGCTTTCTAAATAGCTATGTTAATGCCATTGTTGGCTTTGGTCAGAGAAACTTTTTTTCAGAATGGTGACTACAGAGACCAATCACTGGTCAAAGTATTGATAAATAACTATTGAACTCCTGATCATAATGGGACATCCATATCCACGATTACCCCCTCTAAGGCTCAATGAGCATGGGGGGAAATAGAGAGAGAGGAAGGAGTTTGTGATTTAAGAAATAAACCTTTCTTGAAGAGCAGAAGATAGAGCTAGCCACAAAGTCAGCCATAGAAATCAGGCAGCGGTGACAGGTGACACACACCTTTAACCTTAGCACTCTAGAGGCAGAGATCCATCAGGATCTCTGTGAGTTAAAGACCAGCCTGGACTACATGGGACTAATTCAGTCCAAAAGGAAAACAGAACCAGACAGTGGTAGCACGTAGCTTTAATTCCAGCACTTGGGATCCCATGCCTCTGCTCCCAGTACTTGGGAAGCACACACCTTTAATCGCAGCACTAGGAAGGTTGAGAGCGGAAGTGATATGGCTGGGCAGAAAGAGGATCACATGGTGAGAGGAGACAGGAGCTCGGCCCTTCACTCCCTGCTCTTTCCTCCTCTTCTCTTCCTTTCCCCTTCAGGTGCCTCAGACTCGTGGAGACAGGATCTTCCCCTCTCAGCAGGAGGATTCAGTAGTGGTGAGAAGTTTCTCTAGTGGCTTGTTCCTCTGTTTCTCTGATCTTTTAGCATTTACCCCAATATCCGGGTTTTTATAAGAAGATCAATTAAGATTTGAGATGTAAAATAATTCAAAAAATCAAAAAAAAAGTTTATATGTGTGTTTTTCCTGCATGTATGTATGTATCCAGTGCCTGGTGTGCCAGAACCCTGGGAACTGAAGTTACAGGTGGTTTCAAAATGTGAATGTGTTGGGAATTGAACCCAGATCCTCTGCAAAAGCAGAAGTGCCCAGAAGAGATGCAGCCATCTCTGCAGCCTTCTTGAATACTTGCTGCTCTTGCAGTAGACCAGAGTTCAGTTGCCAGCACATACACTGGGTGGTTAAAACTTCCTGTAATTCCAATTCCTGAAGATCTGACCACACTTGCTCTCTCTGGTACCTGCACTCCTCTCTTGTTCTCTCCCCGCCCCCCAATTTTTAAATAAATCTTTTAAAAAAGAGATAGGGTATCTCAGTGGATAGTGCTTACTCATTTCCTCTTTAAAGACAGACTGAAAACTTTAAGGATGTCTAAGGGAGTTGCTTAATAGTAGCTATAGTATGTGTTGGCATGACACCCTGGTTCAGCCCATGAGGTCACAGGCACAGATGTACACAGGAAGGAGATGGGGAGAGAAAACAAAAATCCAAGTCTACAAAGCCAAACCATAAAAACAGTTGTTTCTGACCACAACAGAAATCAGTAACGAGATTTCAAAACCTTCCCAATTTGTGGGAACTAAATACAGTTCCTAAAATAAAAACTAAACAAAATTCCAATGAGTCAAAAAAGGAAAATCAAATATTTTCATGTGTCTCAACAGTATTCCGAGACTCACTGTATGCAGCCACAGTAATGCTGAGAGGGGTGTTTATGGTGATGCATGCCAGCATAGGAAGGATTCCTTAGGGCATCAAGAGGCCCAGATGAGCATTTGTCTCAAGCCCGCCAACCTGAGCTTGATCCTCAGAAAAAAACAGGGAAGGAGAGAACCAACACCACAAACTTGTCTTCTTCCCTCAAACGATCACCATGATGTGCAAACATACACAATAATAAGTATTTTTTAATTTTAAAGATCCCAAACAACTTAACATTATATCTGATATCTACAAAAACATGGCTAAGAGAGGCTCAACATTTATAGAAAGAACAGGGTGATACAGGTGAGGATAAAGATAACAGAAAAGCAACATAAACAGTTTGACTGGAAAGATGGTTCAGAGGTTAGGGGCACTGGCTGCTCTTCCAGAGGACCCAGGTTCAATTCTCAGTACCCACACGGCAGCTCACAACCGTCTCTAACTCCAGTTCCTGAGGATCAGGCACCCTCATACAGACATATATGTAGGCAAAACACCAACGCATATGAAATAAAAATAAATTGTCTTCTTAAAAAAGGTTTGGATACTCTCAAAAATAATCATTCCTTGTTACAGGGAGGAAAAAAAGGGGAACCAAAATGAAGATGCATTCATTCCAAATAAAACAACGGAAGTACAAAGGTTGTGAAGCTAAGCACAACCATCCCATGGTAATTGGACAACCAAGAGAAAAATGTGTATTACTGGGCTTTATCCACCAAGATAAAATGATGAATAGAAAAGTTGGGACAGACCAGTGACGAGACTGAACCATTCAAGTTTGTCATCAAGGATAATCAAGGACGTCACACACTCACACACAACACACACATACCCCACACACATTCATATAAAACACACACACAGAGCGAGCTAGTAAATCCACTTGGCAAAGTGCAAGGCTACAAAATAAACACGCCAACTCAGTTGCATTTCTGATGCCCTGAAAAGAAAAGAATCCTCCATGAAAGCTAATTTATTCTAAGCATCAGAAAGAATTATTTAGGGACAATTTTAACCAAAAAAGAATAATCTGTGAACTGAAATTAAAGACCTAAACGGAGAGACACCTCAAGTTCACATTCCATAAGATTGAATTTCTTTAGAATGGCACTACCACACAAAGCATTCACCAGATTTAGTGTAATCCTATCAAAATCGCAATCATTATGATACTCGTATGAAACCAAAGGACACCAAATTATCAAATCAGAAAGAATGGAGAAATCTAGGGCCAGGCATGGTGGCACACAATGATCCTAGCCCTAGAGAGGCTGAAGTAGGTAGATCTCTGTGGATTCCAGCCAGTCTGTCTACAGTGACTAACAGGTCAGTCAGATAAAGAAAGAAAAGAAAAATGTAAAAGACTCACAAGTTCTCATTTTCAAACTTACTTCAAAGCTCTGTGTCGAAACAGGGCATTCTGGTGTGACAGACGGAAAGAGCCCAGAAATATGCTTAAGTAATATACTTCAGTGATTTTTCAAATAAGGGTATCAAGACCGTGTGATGGGAAGAGAGAGGATGTGCTTTGTATTTTGTTTTGTTTCTTCACCAACAGAGCAGGAAAACTAGACATCTACATGCAAACAAGGGAGGAGAAGGAAGGAATTTTTGCATCATAAACAAAAATGAAGTAAAACTAATTAAAAAAAAAAAAAAAGACCAAGGTAATGACACGAAATTTAACCATCATGACACCGAGTAACAAAAGAAAAAACAAACTAGGCTACTAAATTTCAAAATGTACTCATCAAAGGTATGATTCATTCATCTCCTAAGATGTAGGGGACAAACTTCTGGACATGTCCATGAGGCTATTTCCAGAGAGGCTTCACTGAAGAAGAATCCTGAATATAGGCAGCATCAACCCCAGGGCTGAGGCTTCAGACTGAGTAAACAGAGCATCAGCAGTGACAACTCCTCCCACACCTTCTCCAGTTGATGGACTGTCCCCTAGAGGTGTGAGTCAGAACACACCCTTTCTTCCGTAAGAAGCTTCTGTCTGATACTTCATCATGGCATCAAGCAAAGTAAGACTATAATAAAAAAGACAAATGATAGAAAATAGACACAAGTCCTATTCTGACAATCAAGATAAAAGAATAACATGCTCGGCATGCAAGAAGCCTTAAGTCTTCAGTACAGGGGAAAAGCTTAGACTAAGACCAAGAACTCACCAATTTAACAGTGTACAACAGAAGCCAACTTTTAAAATAAAGGGCTTGACAGTATGTCTCCAAAAGTATACAAGTGGCTAGTAGGCACAAGAAAGGCATAAACATTAGACACTTTAGAAATGAAGTGTTTGGAAACCACATTTCATATGTCAGTGGATAACTATTATTGATGAAGTCGCACATTCTCTCAAAGATAAGAGTGTTAGGATTACACTGCCTTTCTAGTGTTCTTGTGAGCATTTGCTGGCTCCTTGAATAGTTATAAAATGAACAGCTGAAGCATAAACTTGTAGACCACCACTTAGAAATCAGTGGTCAGACAGTATTATTCACAAGATCTATCAAGAATACACAACCCAATAGCCTTCAGCAAACAGAGGGATGAATAGACTACAGTATAAACACGTAAGGGAAATTAAATGTAATGTAAAGCAGAGGGAGTTAGGGCTCAGTGGTAGATATGCTGGAGATAATGACGGCACAACACTGAATGCGCCCAGTGGCACCGAGTTACCGTTAAAGTGCCTGGATGGGTCTACATATGTGCAAAGCACAGCCATACTCTACCGTGACCTCCTTTGCTATTTGTGCCTTTATAAAAATTCTTCTTGCTTATGAGCTAAACTAACTGTGCTACTTTTCTTTTTCTGTTTTTGGTTTTGAGTCAAGGTTTCCTCTGTGTAAGCCTGGCTGTCCTGGAACTCACTCTGTAGACCAGGCTAGCCTCAAATTTAAGAGATCCAACTGTCACTGGCTCTCAAGTGCTGCGACTAAAAGCATGTACCACTACCACTCAACTAGTGGCCCATTTCTAAAATACGAGAGGAGAGACAAGTGACTGAGTGACTTAGGATCTTGGTCATAAGGAAACAGCAGCATTGCTTTCTTCCCAGTCACTTCTTTGGGCAATTCAGGCTCCACACTGCCATGTCATCAAAAGCCATAAAACATATCGACTGCCTATCAACATGCACATGAGCTCACTTAAAGCAGGCCTGTAGTACGAGGTTTCTGTCCCGACTTTCGGGCCTAACCTCAAGGTCTAGGCCCACAGACCCATGCAGAGGCTTACTATAGTTTTAGGCTGATCGGCCTCAGGCCCAGGCACATAGCTTGCTAGCTCTTTACCCTTCATCTAACCCATGATTCTTCCTGTTCAGCCATGTGGTTCGGTACCTTTCTTTAGAGCAGCACAGTTGTCCTCTGCTTCTTCTGGCTTCTCCCTGGCGTTCTGCTCTGTGCTTCCTGTTCTCAAGAGTTTTCTTAGCCTGGTAGCCCCACCCACACTCCCTGCCTGCCTTTGGCCAATCAGCGCTTTTTATTAAACCAGTGGGTGGGACAATTATTTGCCAACACAATCTCCTACACAGGCCCTCCAGCCTAGTCAAAACTCTGATGACATTACCCTTTGGGATCTCAAGTCAAAGCATCCAGCTCATCTACTTATGGCTTTGGCTCTCAGAAACTGGCAGTTCACTCTAAGGTACAAAATGTGTGGCGAGAAGAAATAACATGCCAGGGATGGGGGGGGGGCATTAAAACAGGCATTCAAGTGGCGTAACAATCACAAAATGCTAGCATTTCAACACCTGAAGTCATTTTTAAGTGTCCCATGTTAATCTGTGCACTATGAGTAAGGAAGAGAGAAAAGGGGGCTAGAGGGATACTTGGGCAGTTAGGTACACTGGATGCTCTTACAGGCCTCCAGTTCAGTTCCCAGCTCCCACCTCACAACCCTCTCTGGCCTCCCTGAGCATCAACCATTCACATGATAAACATACAAACACATAAGCACTCACACACAGAAACAGACACATTTATTTAAAATTAAAGGAAAATGATCGTCTTATGGGGCAAGGAAGTTGATTGAGACAACCTAAACCAAATCTCATTGGCATTAAAATCTTTTATTTGGAATATCATCCACAATCTATACAAGTTATGTACAAGGCATGAAAATGGAAAACAGCACAAAATACAATTGAGGTATAAGCTAAGAGCACAGTATGTCATGTTTCAATAAATATAATCCAAAATTTGTAAACTAAGTAACCAGATAGATGAATCTTATTTTTTTAGTAAAACCATATAAAATATTTATTTCACGTGAGGTAGAGGACAGTTTTGTGTGTCATGTGATGCGACCAACCACAGCAATTTTAATCAGAGAACTATACACACTGGCAAAGTTACAGTTGAATTCTGCTCAATACAGTCAATTTGCCTCAGTAGTTGCAGAAGGGACCGCGCCTTACCATCTTCTCAGGTTAGACACAGGGATAATGGAGACTGTTACACTCCTCAAGATTACCACTAAAGTACTTCCAGCAGAAGGGCTAATGACAAGCTAACAACTCAAACCATGTCCTAGGTTTAGCAGTTATTTTAGTAGGGTGTTCATGAGAATTACTTTAAATGTGCTGTGCTTTTTTTTTTTTAAGTGAGGTATCTATATTGAAGAAAAAAAATCTTATACTTTCTCTTATACTAAACTAACTTTAAACACTATTTTGTTTTCTGGGCTTAATTTTAAAATGTCTTATATTTGATCACTTCCTAATTCCAAAACAGTAACACTATATATGTATGACATTTAATTCTATTTCTAAGCAAACTTCAAATTGTATTATGTATTTTTAAAAGCCACTTAAATGGGAAGATTAAAAAAGACTGTCCTTTTAAACAAGATACAATACAAAATATCAATATATGTTTTTCTTCCAATAGTGGAAATGCTTAAGTATCTTACATTAGGAAAAGAATTAAGTTCTGTTTAAATATCTCAGTTCCACAAGGATAATATATAATGCAGCAGTTCATATTACATATTGCTGATTGCTTCCATGAAACCATTAACAAGTAAATCCAAGAGCAGGAGCAGATACACCATATGAACACAATTATTTATCAGCTTGTGATGCCCTGCCCTAAGAATTAAATGCACAACAGACAAATAAAAACTAACATTCTTCCCTACTCACTCAAAGCATAACATACTGAGCACCCCTTCTAGAAGCAGATCAAACTCCTTCAGACCAGCTCGGCAGCTGTTGCTAGGGAAATACCCCAGATACTTTTCTTACTACTTGCGTTTCATTTTCATTTAGCTTTTCTGCAAACAAGCCACCGATACACAAAGAAACTATTTGTTCTGAAGTGACTTTCAAAGGATACAGGTGCCTGCAAAGTGGTACTGACTGTTACACCCACTTCAGTCTGCTTTATAATTCACTATATACAAATAAGTTTGCATTACACCTTCCCACCCCTGTACAAAAGATCTTACATATAAACAGGTTATATATTAAATGTTATAAAATTACTCCAAGAGGCATAAAACATCCTTATCCTCAAAAACACAAGAAATTCAAGCAAAAGAATATATTTAAAAAATATAAAAGCCCAAGCCAAACCTAAGTTGGTCAATTCTTTTGGCGTTCAAAGTCTTGGTTGTGATTGGCAAGTGGTTTACGAGTCTCCTTGAGGGCAGCAGGAGCTCCCACACTTGGACCACAGAAAGAAACTATCACCACCACAGTAAGCATCACTCATCTCTCAGTAGAAAAGCTAACAGCATCTTTTCTCCACTCTGAACAAACTCTATTGTTTACACCTAAACACAGTTTTTCAGAATAAATGGTCTCAGTTTTTCTGAAACAGAATATGAAGTCTGAGGAAAAAAATCTGCTTGCCTAGTGAGCTTGGCACAACACATAAGACCTAACACCAAAAACAAACTCTTAAGATAGCAACTAGCACACAGAATAAGCATGCACAAAGTAAGTTTCATATGAAAATTTAAGCAGGGGTCACTTGGGGAGTATTACAGAATTTCAATTTTGTTTTTCAGCTATATGGTACAATGTAACTTAAAGTTACTTTCAAGAGTAGTAGGTATAATATTTACAGTTTATTAAAAATTATTTTTAGGGAAGTTAAGACAGAAAACTATGGCACATCCTTTCATCTTCTGGAAAGTAAAGACTATATTAAACAATGTCATGAGGCATTGAAGGACTAGAAAAGTTGATTTGCTATAGTAGCACAAAAGTACAACAGTTTTGAGTAAGTCAGAAAAATAAATGGTGTAAGTCTGACTCCCACATAGCCAAGCTGTGCTCTAATTGATAACTAAGCTAAAGCTATTTTACAAATGTCTGTGGTTCTCTTTCTCCAAATCAAAATAAAGTGACATATATGGTCCCTGTGCAATTTAACATCCTTTCTCCTCAAGGTGGTTACAAAAGTCAACACATTAAACTATAAAGCTGAAGTAGTAGAGTATATCGACATTTATGTCACAATATATTTAGAAAGCAAATTCCCTTTTGGAAAGTAGAAAAGTCACTTTTAGATGTGTCATGAAACAAATATAACCCTAAGCAGGTTATGTGTTAACTAGGGCTCTGATGTCCCCACACCTCTAGCAGTAACAGCCTTAACTCTAAGTTATTTCTAAGCATCAGGTCACTTCATGTAGTGACATGAGATAGCTTAGGAACTCAAGCTGAGGTGACACTGCCAATGCTGCTTTCAGAAACCCTCCCTAAAGATGTCCAGCTCCTGCGGTGGGGCCACACCTCTAAACCCAACACTTGGAAGGCAGAGGCAGGAGGATTCCCCACAATTTGAAGCATAAACAAAACAAAAAAATACAATGCTAACTGAGAATTTTCTTTAGTAAATTTCAAGCTGAGCAACAACGAATGTGAAATTTACTGGTAAAAATGTCAGACTTTAATGTGCAAAAAAAAAAAACAAAAAAAACAAAAAAAAAAAAAAAACCCACAAAAGTGCAGAGGCTGCCCTTCCCCAAATCATGGAATTCATTTGTCATCTAAAAATTATCTAAAATTCCTGCTAGTAGCAGATACTTCAACTGTGGATATTATCTAAAATTCCTGCTAGTAGCAGATACTTCAACTGTGGATTATTAACCTATCAGATATTATTAGCTGACTATAAATTCCTGATTTTAAGATTAAAGAGTCATAATGGTCCATTCGTGCAAGTTTTAACATTTAAACATACAAAAGGTCAAAATAAACTTCAAGCTATTTAATATTTTATAATTTAAAAGAAAAAAATCTATTATATAAATTTCAGTGAGACGTTTATAAGACTACATATAAAACTGTACAAGAGGATTATGAATTACATAGGAACCAATGTACATAGTGAAATCCATTTTCTTCATGAAGATGAGTATTCACACCACTATTAGCAATTTAAGTTCAGAATCACTTTAATTTTCTGAAGTCACACGTATATCTAGATATAGCCACTCTTAGAACTGAAGGACAAATCACAACTGCTCCCTGTGTGCATCAGGGCACAACAAAGTATGCTCCCCACCACTGTATGTTGGGGTGGTAGTACTAGCTATCATTTCATCAGTAAAATTCCTCTTAGAGGAACCTCATTTCACAATCTCAACAAAATAAAAAGACTTGGTATATGAAAATGAGGAGATTCAGCCTGGGTGTGGTGGTACACGCCCTTAATCCCAGCACTCAGGTAGTGAGAGGCAGACAGATCTCTTACCACTGTATCTAAATACGAGCCTGAAATAATGCATTTAAAAAAAAAAAAAAATCAACACAGCTTTTTTCCACCACATAATGCAGCTTTGAAAAGTATTTAACTGTTAGGCTTGCCTTAGACATACAGATGGACTGTCTACAGGCTGAAATTACGTAAGTTATCATTACCAAGCTGGTGGGAAAACATATTAAGAAGCATATTTTCATTCATTTAGAAAATGGAAGAATTTATGTACTAATAGATAATCTCTTCACTTTGCTGCCCTTTAAATGAACAGAATGTCTAGTTATCTTCATGCAGGTAAGATGATAGAATTCAATTTCCAAAGCAAGTGGCAAGCATAAATCCCTGTCAACCAAATACAGAGGCATCTCTGGGCTGGCTCCTATTCCTTGGTGGTCTTTGCAGATTTCACGATCTGCAACTTCAGCTCCTTGATCATCATCTCTAACTTCTGTCTTGCCTCCCGCTCCTGTCTGAGTTCATCCTGGAGTTCTTGCCTGTCCGCCTCAGCATGGTCTAGTCTCTGTCTCAGTTCTGCCAGCTGTATGATTTAAAGGACTGTTAGTTTTCCATCATTTTGATTTTTTTACCAAACAAATTGCCATTTGCTCTTTCCAAAACAAACTTTTCATGCATATCTCAGAACACCTAGTACTTGTGACATCCGAGAGTGAACTGTAGGAATAGGAGTGTCAAGAGAATGATCATGCCACAGACTCTCAAAGGTTTAAAGCCTCACTCCAAATCTCTCCACAGCTGCTATACTCTCCATATTTGTGATCATAGTAACACAGTTACTCATGTTTGCTAATTTGGAATAAAAGCTCATCATATCATATTGAAATAACAAAAAACTATATTCTATTTGTTTGTTTATATGGTGCTAGAGATTGAAGCCAGCATCCTATCTATGCATGTTAAACAGGTGTTTTAATACTCATATATCCCTAGCCCAAAAAGATGCAAAACAGAGTATTCTAAACAGGTGTTTTAATAATCATATATCCCTAGCCCAAAAAAATGCAAAACAGAGTATTCTAGACACTAGTAATTGAGAAACTAAATTACAGAATCCCAATTAAAACTGAAAATAGGTTTTAAAAAAAAGCTTATTGGAGCCAGGTATGGCTGTACATGCCTTAAATTTCAGCATTTGGGAGGTAGGCAGATCTGAGTTAGAGGCATTGATACCCTTTCTCCACACCCCCAAAGTGGGGGGGGGGGGCAAGAAGGGGGGTGAAAGAGGAAAGAGAGAGAGAACACGCTATCTTAGTGGAGAATATAAAGCTGTGCTTACAACAGTTTCCCTCTGAAGGCTAGCCTGGCCCATTCTTACCTGTGCTGCATACTCAGCCTCTTTGTCCTTCTCTAAGTTTGAGTCACAGGTACATTTCTGCTTCATCACCTGTTCCAACTTCTTCTCTAAGTCTCTCTGTTCAGTATAAAATTCCTCCATTTTCTGAGCATGCTCATTCTGCAGAGACTCAAGCTCTTTCTGAAGACTCTGCTGCTCTTCAGTGAGCTCCTTCATCGCCTTTGAGCTGCTCAGCATCTCTACTTCCTGTAACACAGAGTGACAATTCTTCATTTCCATTCCTTTACCAAAAAGTAAGTCACATGGTATCTAAAGCTCAGCTATGGTAGCATGTCTGTATAGAAGTGACAGGCATGAAGGACTGCTCCTTAGTATAAAACTGAACCACCCTGAGCTATCATAACAATGACTATTTCATAAGGCAATTTACCATCTGAAGCTGTTGCTTCTTCTGCAGGATTGAATTCAGCTTCTCTTGCTGTTTTACATAGGTTCTCATCACTTCTTCCATGATCCTGCCTTTGTCGTCCTCACAAGCAACATCTCTGACCAGAAATGGAGAGGCAGCTTCTGAATCATGCTTGCTGATGTCTCTTACCAAGCTGCAAACAGCAGACTCGGGTTTCTTTTTACTCATAGAGTTATTTGAGATCAATGGATCTTTGGAAAGAAATAGAAGGAAAAAAATATTAATAAAAGCGGTAAGAGCCACTGAAACAACCCATAAGTAAAATTAAGAAAACTCCATAAATCGTCTCAAAAGCAGTAAGATACTCAGGAAAGAAACTTAGCAAAGTAGTGCTAGATGCACAATAACAATTACAAAAGAAGCTAAAACACGGAGACAGAAAAAGTCCATGCTCACGGGCTAAAGACTCACCCTACTCAGTGTAATCCACGTCAAAACCCCAGCTCCTATTTTTTGCAAAAACTGACTAGCTCATTCTAAGATTCACATAAGACATTCAAAACTGCTAAAAAACAACCTAGAAAAATAGTAATAAATTTGGAGGGCCCCCAATCCCCAACTTCAAATGTTCCTATAAGCTACAGAAATCACAATGTGGGGCTGGTAATGTGCTCATCACATAAGTGTTGAACACCTGAGTCTGAATCCCCAGAACCCTTGTAGTAAAGCTATGTGCAATGGCACACATTTACAACCTCAGGCTTCCTAAGGCAAAAGAGCAGATTCAGATGAATCCCAGAAGCTCAAGAGACAAGCAACAAAAAGACTGTCTCAAAGTGGGAGGTGAAGACCAACACCCAAAGATGTCCTCTAACCTCCACATGCACGCACACACAAACGTGTATATATGCATGTACACAAACACACATCGTACATACATAAACGATCAACTGTGGTACTGACATAAAACTAGACATTTAAATCAGGAAAAAAAAAAGAATTCAGAGTCCAAGGGCTCACTTCATTAGCATATATGCTAAAAGTAAAATGATTCAAAATTAGACATGGCCTCTGAGCAAAGAGAGCATGCAAACTTCCCAAAACTCAAGAGTCCAGAAATAAACCCATGCTTTCATCAATCGCTGTTACTATTGTTCCTTTCTGCTTTGATTGTTGTGGAATAATCTTTTCAACAAATAAGCAGCAATACTAACATGTAAAGAAACAAACAGAAGTGGAACCTCCTACAGTATATAAATATTAACTCAAGGCCAGCAAGATCTGTGTATTCAAGGTCAGCCTAGTCTACTGAATAAGTTCCAGGACACCCAAGGCTACAAAAAAATCCTGTCTTGAGCTTCCACCCCAAAATGATATAAGTATTAATTCAAAATTACCTAAATATGAAATCAAATAAGTAATTTTAAAAGCTGGAACCATTAAGTATAAACCTTCGTGGCCTTGGACTAGACAATGCTTTCTTCAGTGACACCTGAGGTCAGAAAGCAAATTAAACTCAACTGCAGAAAAATTGCAACTTCACTGCTTTAATGATCACTAATAAGAAAGTGAAATTGTCAGAATGACAAATCCTGTGTAATAAAAACCAAAATATAAAACAGAGCTCCTGGAACTCAATAGCAAAGACACAATCCAAATTAAAAACAAGCAAAAGTTATGAATTCGACTTTTTCTTCAAATAAAATATCCATTGTCCAGAAAAATCATAAAAAAATACTCGACTTCATCAATCCTTAGGAAATTACAAACCAAAATCATGTAAGACACTATACCATGATCACTGCAGTGAACGCATTCAAAACAGACAGCAGCAAATGATGTCAGGTGTGCAGACACTGAAACCTCCATAAACTCCTGAGACTCACAACAGTGCAATTAACTATGGAAAACTCTAACTGTCTTTCAAAATATTAGCAGTTACATGCCCCACAGACTGCACTACTAAATACATACCAACAAGAACTGAAAGCATATGTCCACACTAAAACGTGCATACAAGCTAGCTTCCTCATAACAACTACGTAGGGGACACAATGCAAAACATCCACCAACTGAGGAGGAGATAAAGAAAGGGATATCCACAATAAAACACTACTTCTTACCTGCAACAAGATGAGAAAAGCATGCCTAACCTCAAAAGCCCACACTGTCCTCCTTTTTATCTAAAAATGTCCAGGGTAAGCACATCCATACGCACAAACAAGGAGCTAAGGGAAAAGAGAATAGGGTGCCTGCCAGAAGGTGCCAGGGACTAGCACAGAGCCATGAAATGCTCTGGGATCAAATGGTTGTTGACACTTTTCACAACATGGTGATTACACTTAAGGCAAATGAACTGCACATTTTTAAGTTCTATGGTATGTTAAAGGTTCCTCACTTGTTTTTTTTTTTTTAGATTGAGTTTTTGAGTGGACGAGTGTTGTGCCTGCATGTATATCAAGTGTATAGGTGTACTGTGCCTGTGGCAGAGAATAAATCCCCTGGAACTTGTGTTATAAGTAAGTGGTGAGCAACCATGTAGGTGCTGGGAGTCAAACCCAGGTCCTCACAAGGAGTAATAAGAACTCTTAATCAGAGCCATCAAATTAATTAGGAAACCACCAAACAATGTAAAAATAATGACATATTAATTATTACCATCATAGCTCAACTCAGAGGAAACTGAGTCACAACATTAACAACTCAAATACAGGAAGCTATCACACTTTATAAAGGTAGTAGCATAAACAGCAAGACTGACAACTCCAAGGATGCTAAAGGACTTCAACTGCATGGCACTGAGCAAACTGAGTGTTCAATGGAACAGCCCTCCTATGGGCCATGGCATTTTCAATGGCATAGGAAACATGCAGGTTTTCTTTGCAATGCCAGCCGGAATCTGCACCTATGCCATCTATGTCCCAACCTTGCTTTTCTGTGTAAGTAACTCCAGTTCTGTACCTCCTGAACCGCAAGTTCAATGTTAAATACTTGACATCACATAAATGGCATCTCAGTTCACAGAAAGAAATCAGAAAAAAATCGACAAAGAACCGCTAAAGAACTCTCCCAACAAGAAGATAAGGCAAGTGACAAAGTCATCTTCACTGAAGCTGTGCATCTTCCTCTTCATCAGCCTCCACAGGCTGTCACCATTCTAGAAAGCTCGCAACTGAGGTGCAAAGAAATCACCGAGTTTTCAAAGTTAGAACTATTTTAAAGTAAAAGCTGTGATTATATTGGGGGGGGGGTACCTTAAATAGAAAAGGCTTTTAAAATACTAATTAAGTGTTTCTTAACTAGTTCATTTTAAAAATATGACTTCTAAATACTTACCTAAATGACAGTATAATTCTCTACTTGTTTTTAAATCCATTTTCTCCTGTTCCTCAAGTGAGACGTCTGGGTAAGACACTTGTTTTTGATGTTTACTATTACCATGAGGCTTTTCTGACTGTTTGGAGATGAACTTACTTGTCTCTGTCTTGGTGACCTCTTTAGACTGGGATACAGCAGATGTGAGTGACACATTTGGTGCAACCACTTTATCACACATATACAAGTAGTAGCTAAAACAGAGGCAAAAATAGTATAAATTAAGATGTGGTATCTTGCAATAAATTTCTGCTACTACAACAATCAATATAAAAATACAAAGAATCACAAAAGACTTCTTAGGGAAAAAATATCAGTTCTTAAAGACAGCAAAACTTCTGAGCGATTTTTGTTATTTTTAGAGTAACTTCAAAACTCAAAACACTAAAAAGATACTAAAGACAAAAAAAAAAAAAAAAAAACCAAACAAACAAAAAAGTGAGCCTCTTTCTTCCTCTTCCCTCAAAAATACCTGAGAACTGAAACCATGAAGCACCAAGTATGGCACCTCACATTTATAATCCCACGACCTGGGAGCTGAAACAGGAGGACTGCCATGAGTTACAGTTAGCCTGGGCAACATAGTGAATCACATGCATGGTTCCCAGGCTCTACAAGTGAAGTACTTTCTCACACAAATTAGTCTAGGCATGAAGTTCTTCCTGGAGCTTCTTAGCTCTACTTCAGTGAGGCTACAGGGGGAGAACAGGATGTGGGCTACTCTGGATGCCTATTTTGTTACTCACAGGTAAGCAGTATTTCACAGTGAGGCTGAGTCAATGAAGTGTTCCCAGAGACCTTCTTATATGCCTCAGAGAGAGAACACATTCTTGGAATATTGCCCAGCTACCAGGCAATGCTTCCACCAAAACCTATCTTAGTTAGGGTTTCTATTACTGCAATGACACACCATAATCAAAGGCAAGTAAGTTGGGGAGGAAAGTGTTTATTTGGCTTACTCCTCCAGAACTGTCCATCATCAAAGGAAGTCAGGACAGGAACCTTGAGGCAGGAGCTGATGCAGAGGCCATGGAGAGGTGCTGCTTTGTTGGTTTGCTCAGCCTGCATTCTTATAGAACCCAGGACCACAGGCCCAGGGATGATGGCACCACCCACCATGAGCTGGGCCCTCCCTCCCCCATCACTCACTAATTGAGAAAATGTCTTGCAGCTGAATCCCATGGAAGGAGCTCCTCAAAACTGAGGCTCCTTCCTCTCTGACGACTCTAGCTTGTGTCAAGTTGACACACAACTCAGAGCAATCCCTTAAAACTCTTAATAAAGCAGCAACATCAAACTGTACAAAATTAAAATTGAAGAACTACTGACTTCCTCAAAGTTCCTATTAAATATTTCAGTTATCTGCAAGTCTTACACTACAAATTTGAGATATATAAATAAGTTTATAATCTAAGTAACCTTCTATGAAAAGATATGGCCTCTTAACTAACACTGCCTTAATCTAATTTTCTTTCCCATCTCACTTTCTTTGTGGAGGATACCAATGTTAGTACTCTCTATACTTGGTATTCTGTTTTAAAATTAAACAGACAGAACCTCTTGTGGGTTTAACAGTGCCCTGAAGACTTACTTGGAACTGTATGATGGTGACTGGGTATGTGTGACTTACAAACGCTAAGACGCACTAGGATGAACACTGAATTATGAAAGATGTGGTTATTTTAAAATTTCCAAGTTTCAAAACCATTTGTTTTTTAAAATTATCAAAGTAAGATCAGGTGCAAGGATGCCACCTCTAATCTCAGCACTCAGGAGGCAGATACAGGTGGATATATGCGAGTTCAAGGCCAGGCTGGACTACCTAAGGAAGCCAGCCAGGGCTATCTAGTGAAAACCTGTTTCAAACAAAACAAAACAAAAAAGCAAAGTACACTTTTCAAGAGTCAGTTTACAGGCAACTAACAGAAATTGATTCTTTTAATTTCTACTTCAAAGTAGAAATTTTACATTTCTAGAAAAACAAACACTAAAAGATTGTTGCAAATACTCAATATAATTTATAGGTCATTTCATTTTAGACTCTTTGATTTTTTTTTTCTAATAGCCAATTTCCCTTGATTAAAGACAAGTAAAAGGTGTGTTCAATCCTAAAGTATTTATCTAAAACAATTTTAAATCTTCAAAGGTAATTAACAAGAAAAACCTAAATGTAAATGGTTTAAGTTTCAATACCGGAATTGTACCTAATAGATAACTGTTAATAAATGAACCACAAAGAAAACTCACTCACCTGGGGTGTAAAAATGAATGTGTCTGAGAAACATGGTCACCTTCCTGTTTAATAACAGGGTACCAGGATGGCAATTCCATTCCTGATGGTGTATCTGCCTGTAGGAGTACAAGGAAAAGAAAGTTACTGTTTTTGTTTAGTGTGCTTTAAGGAACAGAACCCAGGGGGGGTTAAACCCAGGGCCCTGACTATGTTATGAAAGTACCCTGACCACTGGGCTTCATAGCCATCCTCTGAAGCTAATCGTATGCCCACTTGGCAGGGCCATAGAACAAGTATCATTATTTTTAAGACTTATCGTCTATTAAGTGCTCTCCCTCAGTGCTGTCTCATTCCTTGAAGCTTAGTGACTGATACCATCTGGTCGTTAAGTTCTAATATGTACATTCACATGACATGGCTTAACACACAATTTCATACTTTGGGGATCGATTTCAGATAATATAACAGGACCCTGAAAAATACACAGCACTGAAAACCTGACTCTCTTGCACACAATCAACTAGTCTCTACTTGACTTTTAGAATAGAACTTTAACTAGATACCAATTTAGAGCAGTAAGTACTCCGGCCAATTAAATCTAAAACTATTGTGCTTGTTATTAAGAATCAGTAAACCATATTCCTCATAAATATTAAATGCTTTTTAGAAAGCACCTATAAATAAAAGGGGGTGATAACTGGTGTTATAAATATTACTGGCTGAGAATTTTACTTACTGTGCTTAATTCTCATCAATGACCCCTCCATTAAGCAGTGATCTTACAAGAATGAATTATCTATGGTTCTAGCATCTTCCTTATTTTGGCCTGCCTTGCATTCTATCCTCCCCTACTTCCATTACAGCCATTACCGTGCTTTTGTGGAAGAATTGGGAGCAAGGGTCCCTGACAGAAAAGTGAAAGAGGAGCCGAAGGTGCCAACTGAGGCAGATGCCAGACTGTTGGCAGATCCAAGAAAGTGAGTTAAAGGAAGGCCTAATAGGACAGCTGGATATTTTTCAGAGCTCTTGCCTCTGAGAAGCTCCAATGGCATCTGTACCCCAGAGAATAACAACCTCATGATGAAAACACAGGGTTGTGGGTATAGCTCAGTGCAGAGTGCTTGCCAGCATATGTAAGACTCTTGAGTTCAATTTCTAGTACCACACATGAAAAAGTCCCTCACTCAAGGGACTTTTTGATGGTCACCAACACTAAGAACTTGGAAAGCTGATTTATGTGGCCCAGTATTTCAGATCTGAAAAGAACACAGAGGAAAGGCATGCGGTTCTACTAAAAAACAAAATGAACTCCAATGATCTGGGGGCTGGTGTGGGGAACATCTTGCTAATGGAGAAAACCAATGTAAATGAATAAACTTTGGATAGCAAAAAGTTTGGACAAGCAGCCCAGTGCCTAAAACAAAAAGAGCCAAAAACAGAAGGAACAACTCCTAGAATAATCATTACACAACTTCACAATTTAGAAATGACTTCAATGCCAGTAAGTTTAAAAAAAAAAAAGAAAGAAAGAAAGAAAGAAAAAAAAGAAAGAAAGAAAAGCAAGGCTAGGTGAGATGGCTCAGCATGTTAAAAGACACGACCCTTGGCAGTCTGATATCCTGATTCAAGCTCTGGAACCCATACAGTCAAAGGAGAGAACTGACTCTTCCAACTTGTCCACTAACTTCCATACATGTGATAGCACATCATCTCCCCCAAATAAGTAAATATAATTTTTTAAAACTTAGAAAAGTACAAAATGACAACACAGTCATTTGTACTGCTGGGAGATCTGTATGTTTCCTAAGACTTATTGGATGAGAAATTTGAAATACAAATAAGACTACAAGATTATAGGGGTAAAGAATATTTTTATGGGGCTGGAGAGATGGCTCAGAGGTTAGGAGCACTGGCAGCTCTTCCAGAGGTCCTGAGTTCAATTCCCAGCAACCACATGGTGGCTCTCAACAATCTGTAATGAAATCTGGTGCCTTCTTCTGGCCTGTAGACATATATGCAGGCAGTGATGTCTGCATATAAATAAATCTTTTTAAAAATGTATTTTTATTTTACATGTGTACAAATATTTTTTCATGTATATCTATGGATCGTCTGTGGAAACCAGAAGAGGATTCAGATCCCCTGGAACTAAGTTACAGATGGCTATAAGCTACTTTATGAGTAGTAGGAATCAAGCCCAGGTCCTCTAGAAGAGCAACCAATCAACTATTGAGCCACTATAAGAAAAGAATACTTTGAAGAGGCTTAAGAGTTGGTTATCCATTGAAGACTTCTACGTAAGTAGACTATTTTTCTGAAAACTATGAAGATCCAAGCAAACATCACAATTCTGACCTATTTTTCAGAATCTGGGCAATTTCAACCACTAAAAATACACCAATCAGTTGTTTTTAAGTTTTTCAGCCTACAGCAAATTAAGGAGAACTGAAATTATCTAAAATACTAGATAAATGTTCACAAACAGACCTGAGAGAAGAGAGAATTAGAAAATATAAGCATAAAAATTGCTATAGAGCAAGACAATCTGAGGGTGTTAGCATAGGTCAGGGCAAGTCATTTACTATATTTCAATTGTGTATGACTAACACAGTACTTTGAATTACTATGGTAACTGGCAAAACCTAAGCCAGATGACATTATCAAATTATTCTGTATACTACTTAGAACTTGTAACACTTAAATTCATCTTAAATGTTTATATTTTTAGAGATCTGAAGGGTGGCTCAGCTGTTAAGAACACTGGATGCTCTTTCGTTTGGATGATCTAGGTTCATGGTACACCAAAACGGAGGCTCCCACCCAACCATCTGCAGCTCTAGTTCCAGGGGATCCAACCTCCTCTTCTGACCTCCAAGCAAAACATTCATACACAGAAAATAAGCAAAAGACTCCAAAGGCAAATTTATTTTATTCAAAAACCTTTTTTAAGTTTTTTAAAATTGTGATTCTTAAAAGAGAAGCTTAACACGCAAAATACTTTGCATTCCAACTCCATTTGGTGTGTTGAGAGGCTGGAGATATGGCTCAGAGGTTAAGAGCACTGCATGCTCTCTGAGAGGTCCTGAGTTCAATTCCCAGCAACCAAACTACATAGTGGCTCACCAGCTAGAATGAGATCTGGTACCTTCTTCTGGTGTTCAGGCAGAACACTGTAATAAATAGTAAATCTTAAAAGAGAGAGAGAGAAAGAGAGAGGGTGTTGATAGGCATCAGTAAATTAACCCTAACAAACCCAAGAAAATCTAAGAATATTTTGAATTAAATGAAATGTTTTGATTAAACTCACTTTTAAGAAAAATGTTTAACTGGTCTTATATATTGAACAATTTGAGATATACTGCCCACTAAATCATTCTCAGACTTTTTAAAGGTTAAAAACCACTCAATCCCACATTAAAGGTTTTCCTAGTACAGATACTAGAATCTGAAATCTTCAGAATAACTTGCAAAAGTTGTTCAAAAACTTTCACTTGGAATCTGACAATTTTAAGCATTAAGTTCATCTCAAAATTTCACTTGTGTGATGATTTTATTCATAATCCAAGTACAGTATACATTATTTTTTGGTTTTTGAGACAGTGTCTCATGATGTGGACTAGGTTGGCCTTGAACTTTGAGATCTACTTGCCTTGCCACCAAGCCCTAAGATTAAAGGCTTTCTTGAACCAACATGACTGGTTATGCTTTATTTCAATCTAATTCGGAGACATCCCCGTAAGTAGCTGCATTTGTTTATTTATAAGCATTCATCCTCAATTTCTATTCTTTATTTCCTATTCTCACATCAATCAACCAACAGTCACAGACCATATTCTGAGCAAATCCCATGTTCTAGTTTGGTCTCTGATGCTATGCTAAATAACATGACTAAAAGTAACTTGGGAAAAAGGATTTATTTGGCTCACACTTGCAGCTAATAGTCCATCACCATGGGAAGTCAGAACAGGAACTTGAGGCAAGAAATGAAGCAGACACCCCCAGAAGACTGTTTACTGTCTTGCTCCCTGCCCTCTGCTTGTCTAGCTTTCTTATACAGTTCAAGACCTCCTGCTGATGGCCAATACTGCCTACAGTGGAATGAACCCCTTTACATCAATTAGCCATCAAGAAAATGCCCCACAGATTAAGTCACACACAGGCCAATGTGATCTGGCAATGCCTCAACTGAGGTCCTCTCAGTAACTGTGGACTATGTCAAGCAGACAACTGAAGTTAATTAGATCACTCCCTTTAAGGATTAGCTAGTGTTTCTAGCCAATGTCTTAAATTTCCAATTTCACCCTTAGTAAGGGTTGATCCAGACTCAACAGTAACTTGGGTTCAAGCACGTTTTTGTTTTTGTATTTCAGGACCTAGCACCAAGCCTAACACACAGTTGTTGTGTGGTTTTGAGTGGCAGGATAGCTCAGTAATTCCAGGAAAGCACTGTAGGGTTATTGTGTCGAGGAGCCGCAATGGTTCATGGCAGGGCATGTGCCTAGCATATGTGAAGCTGTGGGTTCAATCTCCTGCACCAACGAAGAGGAGATGAGTATGTACAGAGGAGGAGAGAGGAGTACAAGGTCACCCACCACCGCTACACTAAACGATCTGTCTCCTCCATGAAGCAAAACAGAAGCTGAACATGTTTGGCTGCACTTTCTCAGATGTATAAATTAAATGACACAAATCCTAGAAAATGCACCATGCTAGCAGGGATAAAGTACTGCAAGTTAGTTTTGCCTAAAATGCTGTGGTAAGCCATAAATACATCTAACAAATTATCCTAACTACATGTTAAGAACAATTGAGCACACATTACAAGATGAAACATTCAGACACTCCCGATTCCCTCTCCTAAGCCTACATTTGTGTCAACACACAAATTAGGTTTTCAGAAAAAAAGGACAGAATTAAAGTGGACAGCAGTAATGCTCCTGACCAGAGGTGCAGATTAGATATCAAGACTGGAACCTTCCTCTTACTACTCAAAGTGGGACAATTTACTCTTTTTAAAATGCATCCTGTCACCTGGCAGACGGAGAAGAACATCATTTGGTAGTTTAAGGCAGTCTTTAAAATGCTTCTACTGCTGGACTGTCCGCTACCATTTACCTCAAATGAACACATGGCACCCTTTCACACATTCACACAGACTTTCAGATATATTACTTCAATTTTAAAGGGTTTTTTTTTCCTACTAAACACCCAAATAACACCTATGAAAGCAAAATTTAAAGGATCCCAAAATATACAGTAAGTTCGTTTTTAATAAATAAAACTTGGGGAAAATTTCAAAGTTTCCCTAAGCTTCTGCATCTTAATTCTGACCCTTTATGAACATAGTCCTTGCATAATCAGAAAGTCTAGCAGATGATGCCTGCTTATCAGTTTCACAACGATACAATGTAGGGAAACTGACTTCATGCTTTAATAAAAAAATAAAAGTAAGACATTTTTAAAGTTTTATTTTTACATTTAGAGTGAATGTAAGACTGTATTTGTGTGAGTTGAGTGTGTATGTGTGTTTTCAAAAGACAATTTTCTCCTTCTACCGTGTATAACCTGGGGACTGAACTGAGGCCATCAGGTCTAATGGCAAATACCCTTACCCACTATGCCATCCTGTTGGCCCCCCAAAATCTTTTAAAAGCAGAATTTTTTAAAATGCCACAAATATGCCAGGCAGCAGTGGTGGTGATGGTGAACCCCTTTAATCTCAGCACTTGGAAAGCAGTGACAGGCAGATCTCTAGTTCCAGGCCAGCCTGGTCTACAGAGTGAGCTCCAGGAAAGCCAAGGCTGTTGCACAGTGAAACCCTATCACCAAAACAAACAAACAAACAAAACCAAAACAAAAGAAAAACCCTGTCAGTTATTGTGACTTTAATGAATTTCACCATTACAAGGGTCATCCAAGCAAAGTCACATTTGGTTATAAAATGGTGGTTCATGGCATACCCTATGCAACGTCAAAATCCAATAATGGTATCAGATAAAATAACAAATAGGAATAAAGATTTTATGAAAAATCCATTATCATGTGTAATCAATGAAGAATTTAATTCTCTTTAAAAAAAAAAAAGAGCTCCAACTGAGGGTGGAGAAATGCTCAGTGATTGGAACTGGCTTCTCTTGCAGACAGCCCAGGTCAATTCCCAGAACCCACAAGCATCTGTAAGTGGAATCTCAGTGGATCTAACACTCTCTGCAAGCACAGGCACACAAGTGATGTACAGACAGACAGACAAAACACCCGCACACATAAAATAAAGGTTAAAAATGCTGTAAGTGATAATCATTTTTAAATTCTTGCGTTCAAAGACAGTACACCAGGTGGTAAGTTTAAGAGCCTTAATAGAATCCTTATATAAAAAATAAGACACAAAGCCCATCATTATGTAATACATTCAACATAAACTGTCAGCAACCTTACCAAGGACACTACTAGATAACCTAGACACTATTGCTTAAGAAATACCTCCTTGGTATGAAGTGATATGCCTGGCACTGGGTCTTTATACCACATATAACAAAGACATTCAAGTGGTCAGCAAATGATTTCAGAAGCACACAAAGCAGCTCATACCCAATAGTTGCCAACAACTTTTTACTAAAAGAAACCCAATCCTCCAGATAGTATCCAGTTTCCTCAGTGTGCCCATAACATTGTGAATGAACATGTCAACTGAAATAAAACTGTGTTAAGAGGTAGAAATAGCTACTTAGGAGATTTTCAGGCTTAGGTTCCTATCTTACTTGCCTGAGAATTAACCTAATGCAAAACTGAAGCACTATGATCTAAGCACCTGTATTAACGTAGCAAAAGATGATCCATCCTTTGGGTCACTGGGAGTTAAGTTAGTGCTTGCAGCTCACACCCGAAAGGTCAAACTTCCCATATGCCTGACAAAGCCCAGTTGGAAAGCAAAGACTACATTTCTTACAATAAATATGCAGTTGTAATCTTAAACTTCATGTATAGTTGGTAGCACAGCTCTCCCTTTGCAACTTGAATAGCTAAAACTCCAGTCAAGGAATTAACAAAGAAAATAAAATTTTATGTTGCAATTATTGCTATAAAGTTTACACCAAAAACAACTTGGGGATGAAAGAAAGGGTTTTTGTAACTCTCACGTCCAAGTCCATCACTAAGGGAACTCAACACAGCAAGCAGGAACTGTGGCAGAAACAGCTGAAGCAGGAAAGCTGGCTTGCTCAGCTTCCTATCTTCTACTAGCCAGGAACATCTGCCCAGAGGGTGGCCCTCCCACATCAATTAGCAATAAAGAAAATGCCCCAAAGACAAGCCACAGGCAAATCTGATTGAGGTAATCCCTCAATTCAGACTCCTACAGATAACCATAGTAGCTGAGGTAAACTAGGAAAAGCAGCAACCCCAATGCCATAACTGAACTTTCACTGAAATACCTGTCAAAGCGTTACCATGTTTAAATCTAAGGCTTTCTGCATGCATGAAAGGGTACTAGAAGGGCAAAAGGTAATGGATCTTCTGGAACTGGCTATAAATCACCAGCTGTGGGAAACCAAACCTAGGTCCTCTACAAGGTTCCAACCACTGAGCTAGCTCTCCTACCCAAAATAATTCTTTTTAAGATTTCAGAGGCACCATCATTCCTCATGCTTCAACTGACTCTATATCTGAAATGTTTTCTTTTAAACTTATTTATGTTATGTGCATTGGTGTTTTGCCTGTCAAGGGTGTTGGATCCTCAGGAACTGGAATTACAGTTGAGTGTGAGCTGCCATGTGGGGTGCTGGGAATTGAACCTGGGTCCTCTGAAAGAGCAGCCAGTGTTCTTAGCCACTGAGCCATCTCTCTAGCTAGCCCCTGAAAAGGTTTTCTTTAAGGCAGCACATAGTTGTGCTACTTTTAGCTAACCTAATAAGTGTGGCCATGAATGGATGTTTAGATCGTTTACACCTATTAGGAGTATCACTGCATTCCATCTGCTCTCTTATCACCAGCACTCCATGTCTCCCCTATTCTCTTAAAATTAAAAATAAATGTTAAGGCTTTATTTGTCTACCTTAGGTAAAAACACAGGCATTTAAATAATATGGTCTGATTTTGATCTTCAAATAATATTCCCTACTATCAATACAAAAAGAAATGTGGCTTTACCATGTATATCTTCAATTTCCTATTTTATTCTATTTAGTGTGGGATTTTTAAAATGCTAATGATTTCATGCTCCTTCCTTCTGTCCTTCTCAACATGATTAGAAATAGAATTAAAACTGCCAACACACTCACTGTATGTGGAGAACTAACCTTTCCCAGCACACTGGAATGGTACACTTTGCAGTGTTCTTGGGGGGAATGACAAAGTCCTCTCCCTGGGCATTTTCTGTGGTCCCATGTAAGGAAAAAGTACACAGATAAAGAGTTGTAGTGAAAAGTTTAAAAAAATGCTAACAATTCCATTTTGGGTTAAAAAATTAATACATCTATTTTTATTAAAACATGGGAGTACTATTCCCAGAGCACTCTAAACATTTACAATAAAATCAGAGAATTCCTATAAAAAGAATAAACTCTGAATTCAATCACTATGAATTCCCTACCAAGGAAAATGGTGTACCAAACATATCTGTGCTGGACTCCATTATCCAAAACCTCAAGGGACTCAACCAGACTGGGAATGAGCACCATCTTCAAGAGAACCAATCCACATACCTGTTTGGGTTGCAGTCTACTAGCACATATAACTTTAAAATCTTTCTGCTTCTCATGACAGACCTGTTTCACATGTTTGTTAAGTGAAGATGTTTGGGAGAAATGCCCGTGTACATATTAATATTTCAGTAATCTATTCAATATCATCTGATATTTCTATACAAAAGGCTTTTAACTTCCAAAATGCTTTCACACTAGTTCTCTCATTTGATGAGTAATACTAAGTTGTATATATAAACTATATAGATTTTAAAATATTAGGCCATTTTTTTTCTTAATGTACTGCTGGGTGGTTGTGGCACATGCCTTTAGTTCCAGCACTCAGGAGCAAAGGCAGGTAGATCTGAGTTTGAGGCCAGCCTGATCTACAGAGCTAGTTCCAGGACAGCCAGGGCCACAGAGAAACCCTATCTTGAGGAAAAAAAACAAAACAAAACAAACCCTTGGGATAGGAAGGGTTCCGACCTCAGCGGTAGAACACATTCTTAGCAAAGTCAAAGCCTTAGATTTGACCTCAGAATTATGAAAAAAATTAATATCAAATATTTTTAAAATGTATTTGCTTACATCATTATGGTTATAACCATGCACCCTGTAAGAGTGGAATACATTCCAGTGATCACTGCAGAGACAAAAATGCAAAACTAGAGGGAGTGAAATAGTTAATCTATTTTCAGGGAGGGGTGAACTGAAGCTCAACCCAGGACTAACACAAGTTAAGCACTTTTTCTACCAACCAGGACAAAATACTCTTTTAAGTTGTTTATTTTTAGGACATCTATCTGTCTGCATCACAGATAACCTTTAAAAAAAAGAATTCTCTTAGTTGCATAAAGTAAAACTATACTATCGTAATAAGAGTAGATGAGTCTGACTTAGAAATATTAATTTGAATAAACTTTAGGGGCATACACTACCCTTTAAGTGTTTGAATATATTTATGTTCCTGTTGCCTTCAAAGGCCTGGAGGGCTTTAGACCCCCTGGGACTGGAGTTGCATATGGTTGTAAGCTACCAAGTGGCTGTTGGAGATCTGAGCTTTGTCCTCAGTAAGAGCAAGCAGTGCCCTTCTCTTCCCAGCCTGGTACACGTCATTCTTTCATTCTTAGCCAGTGAAATTAGAGATGGTCAGGCCGGAGTTTCAGTGAAGAATCACCTAGTTATCAACTAACTCACAATGACCTCTTCCCATCTGCTTGAAAACAGTCTAAAGCACCACCCTCCTGGTTTATCTGCCAATGATGTACTCACTTAGCCTTTTTCTAAAAGCAGAAACAGCTGTTCTGATTCTTATTTGTCTAAATACCAGCTTATGAGTTGAAAAAAAATAGGAAAACAGTATTCTCCATATTAGTTATGTCCCAAAAAACAACCGTTTTTTAAAACAAAAAGCACACCAAAAAACTTCATCGTGAGAGTTTGGAAATACCCATTCTATAGTGCAACCCAAGCATAAATAAAATTATCTGCATTTTTTTTCCGTTTGAGACAAGGTCTTACGTAGCCCTTAGTCTCCCTATGTAGCCAAGGATGACCTTCTTACTTCCACTCCCCAATACAAGAACTCAGGTGCCACCACCATGCAGAACAAAGCCAGAGCTTTCCTACCATCTGAACTGGGTGTGCTATGCGCCCAGACCCACCGTGCATATTCCTAATAACCTAAAAAAGGGTCCAAAATATTTTAGTTTCTACAAATAAACTCCATTTTTCTCTAAGAACACTTAACTTACCCCTCTTATTCCTAGAATCTAAATATAACTGTGCAAATTAAATATATTAGTTATGCAAATATTATCTTGTTGGTCACTACTAATATATTTCTGTTCTTTAAAGTAACTTGCTACATTTCCAACAAGTGTCTATATTTTCAGGGTATTTTAATTTTTAATCCAAAACCAATATTTTAACTAAATAGACCATATCAAATTACACTGATCACACTAAATATAATTTCCTTCATCTAGATGGTTAAAATATTCAGCAGTCTTTGAATTAAACAAGACTGATTTGTTTTAAAACTCCTCATTAATTTAGTGTTTAAAATTTGTATAACTACTAAAATTCCCTGACAGTAGCTCTCCAGGCCAACTACCTTTCCAGTGTCAGTACTTCAGTTTCATGCAGTCAATAAAGAACATAAGAGTCACGTGCTAAGAAGCTAAGCTCCAGCACTATTTCTCCAATGGAGCCCTCTGCTGCTTCAGGGAAATTTCTAGCCTTCAGATCTACCTTAAGCTCGGTCTACCAGCCACCAGTTCCACAGCAGACACACCTTAGAGAGCAACAGTCCAAGTCACCTCCCTCACAGAGCCTTAAAAACTACCTTTCCACATCTAGAGGAGGAAACTTTAAAATGTGCAGTATCAGCATTTTAAAAACAGTTTAAATATGTTAAATACAAACCCCAAATTGTTTTCTAAAAGATCTGATGAACTTTTCTTAAACTCTCTAACTTCCTTCAATTTACCCAAAACTGGAGATAACATGGCACAAAACGGCCAGCAAACTGAGAAAAAACAAAACAAAAATCTAGAGGGGCTCTCACACCTTCCCAAAAATAAAAAAAAATAAAGTATCTGTATTACTGTCTCCCAAGTGAAGGACAGTTTTGTTACAGTACATTTATCTTTTCAAAACAATCTTTTCAGCCACAGAACAGGTGGTTCTAAGAATCCTTGTCAAGAGTAATGAAGACCAGAGCAAGAGTCCCTGGCAAAAAAGGCAGACATGTAAAGGTAATGGCCCTAATTAGCCAGGGAAGACAGAAGTATCAAAAGGAACATCCTTCGTTTTCAAATACAGACCTCTGAGCAGGAACTCCAGTCCTCAAAAAGACAGCTATAGGCAAGGTTCACATTCTGAAGTAATGGCATCAAGTCAATCCTGCTTTACAACCAGTTAACACTGCACCTATAGAATAAAACTTATCTAGTGGCCACCAGTGAGGAATTTCAGTGATATCTTTTGGGAAAGCAGTAAGCTGCCCTAAGGAAAAGTCTGAATTTAATTCTTTCCATGTTGAGTTTCAGCCGTAAACCTTAGAAGACACTGAAGTTCCCTAAAAAGCATAAGCAAGAGAATACCCAGTATTAAAGTATAACTAAAGTCTACCTAATTCTGCTGTGAACAACCTCCAGTTACTTAAACATTCTTCTGTTAAACAGAAAGTGCTATTTTAAGGGGGGAGGGGGGATCTAAATAGAAAACTTTACAGTTCTTAAAATGTGGTCAACCTTTTGTCGTAAGAATTAAAGTTATACATGAAAAACAGCACGAGTCATGCTCAATAGATTTTAAACAGTGCTAGGTATATTACATACTAATTTTAAAACAAGTAGGAAAATATGTAAAATAGTCACATCAAGGCTTAATACTACCTTGTCTTTCATCCAGGTAGGTATATCTTCACCTACCAGACAATGCTGTGTTAAGAGTAATATTTAAAATGTCTTTGCCGATAGATTGTTATAAAGATGTTCCAGTAATCTGAAATAACTTTTACTTTTTTTTATTTTACTTTTTCAAAAGCATTTTTTTTGGTATTAAAAACAAAACCCAGAGCTTAGGCAGTAGTGACAGACGCCTTTAGTCCCAGCACTGGGGAGGAAGGCAGAAACAGGTGGATTTCTGTGATAGCAAAGCCAGCCTAGCCTAGTTCCATGACAGTCGGGTTACACAAAGAAATTTTGTCTCAAAAAAAACCAACAAACAAACAATAACCCAAATCCTGGTTATTAGTACCAAATTACTCAGATGTCTTAATTTGACTTAAGTACAGACCAATCCTCAATCTCTAAACACGAAAACGTCAAAAAAAAACCCACTTGTGTAGCTTTGAAAAGAGTTTTGAGCCTACCACCAGACCAAGACCAGTTTTAGCTAGCTAGATTTACCATTTGCAAATGGAGATAGCACAACACCAAAGTGTAAACTATCTTGAGTCCTAGGTAACAGATTTAGTCAAGAAGCAGGATGTGTGAAGAAAGGCCAAAAGCCACAGTGCCTCAAAGGTTAGAAGTCATTTGAGACTCACTCTCTTACCTGTAAAATGGGAATGATCCTAGTTCTCACAGGTGAGGAAATATACAGGAAAAAGAAATTATGGCTAAAAGTCCACAAACATGACACTAATGGGTTTCTGCTGTTATGAGTTCACTAGCTGAAGCATTAGCTTCATAATACAAAGCTACAGACAGACACAGAATCAAGAAATCATTACTATTCAAAATCACTACTTAAAAAAAAGGAACTTGCCTTTGATTGGGTTCTCTTCCCATTTCTCATGCTAAACTTTTCCTTCATTTCTTCTAAAATTATCTTCAGTTTCTTTTCTTCTGGTGTCCCTAGGTATTTCTGGTTCACATGAAGGTAACAATGCCACTTGGCTGACTCAAAGCCCCAATGGCAAGTTCTCTTGTCAGGTGACCTATGAGAATGCATGACGAATGTCTGAGGTGCAAACATTCCACAGCACTCCAGACACTGGATACAGGGAGCATCGGGCTGGACATAAAATTGAGGTGCAAAAAGACCCTGACATTTGCCCAAGCATTCATGTTCCACTTCAAAGGCACTGCCACTTTCCTTTAACTGAGCCAAAGAGTTTTTAACAGGAAGTATGCTACCATTTTGAGGAAAAGTTCGTGGCCGCAGTAAAGCATTACAGAGTCTTTGTGCATCAGTCAATGTGATCAGCCCACAGGATGGGGCATTGAATGGAAGTATTCCTAGAACCTTTAAGATGTGAAGCTGGTCTGAAGTACACCTTGAACAATATATGTACAGCTCATCACACACTGTGTTTATTTGCTGGAGTGAAAACTCTCGGAGAACAGAATTTAAGACTTGGGGCAAACAGAGTCTCTTTTCTCCTCCAACTTGAAAACAAGAAATAGACTCCCCTTCCAAAACAGTCTGAGTGAGCTCTGTGGAGCTATCAGAAGGAATGAGCAGAGGGCCGGGAAGAACCCGAGGAGATGGAAGAGGCAGGAATACCGTTGGTGACATGCTTTCTTGGGAGTATCGGGCAGAAAATGCTGCTGGTCCACCCAAAGAGCTCTGACTACTTAAATGGAATTGTGCCAGTGTATGTTTCAGACTGGGATTTAAGTTTAAAGTTTCAGGTATGGAAGTACAGTTTCGACTGGCATGCTCTCCATCAGTCTGCACTGATGCGTCTCCATAGTCATCCAAATGTTCCTTCTTCACCTTGGTTAGCGCCTTTCCATTGACATGAATGTCTGTCATCATCTTTTTCGTGGGAGGGCTGCCATCATCTTCCATTCCACTCAGTTTTTTATTTGAACCCTGAACTAAGGAAAAATTGGACTGTAGGTTCTCCATGGCTACAATGGGTTTTAAATGATCAAGTCTGCAATTGGCATGTTTTACTCAGTTGCTAATTTGAAAAGAAAGGGGTAATGTATACAAATACTTATGATCCCCTTAGAAAATGTTTAAGTTTCCAAAGATGAATCTTCTTACTCAATAGATTTCTCGCAGACTGGTTTTGGGTTATACTTTAGGATATAACCAAAAATGCTACAAATTTTCTCATTTTGCTTCTAATAAAGAATATAATCATAAGCAGACTTCTGAGGAAAATCTTGTCTTGAGTTCTTCAGATATTTGTATTAAAATAAGTCTAATTTCTCAATTCAAGATGCCCAAGGTTTGGTGTAATGGCTGAGTTTTGTGGGTTTGTCCTTTAAGCAAAGTATGTGGAAAGTTTATAACATTACTGTATCCTAAAACTACACCAAATGAGTTACGATTATGTAATAGATTTGATGTTTGCCAAGGACACCAAAAAAGGAGTGGGGAGGGAGCAGCTTCACTGAAAATGGTGGTCTGCTGCTGTGTTGACGAACTGAAGACTTGTCTAAACCTCCACAGCAAGAGCCTAACTCCACCTGAACTCTGTAATTAGAATATATATATATATATATATATATATTAAAAACTGCCCAGTTATCTTCAAGGATTATAGTTCATTCTTCTTTTAATTGACCTGGAAGAAGAGAAAGGGGTGGGGAAGAGTTACAATTGAATTTGCTCCAGAGGCCAAAGGGTCAGTTTAAAACCAGTTTCTTAATCTTAAACTCAGTTCACTTTACCAAAGGTAACACTTGAGTGATTTCTTTCAATCTAACACCAGTTGCCTAAAAGAAACCCCATTTAAATAGGAAGCAGCCCAGAAGGTGGATAACCGGAGCATTAAATAATATCCCTCCAACAAATTTAGAATACAAATAGACAAAACTCAGTCCCAGAGGCTTTCTCAACTATGTCATTTTAATTAAAAAATAATCTTTTATCTCATTTTAAAAAAACCTGTAGTTTCAGCTCTCCAAAAGAACTAGATACATATTAATATAACTACCATATGTAACTTTAAAGTGGATTAATTCATCTAGTCAATATAAGCTTTCTAAAAATACAGGAAAAAAATTAAACTTTCCCTTTAAAAGGTTAGCGAATTTGCTTAATGGAAGCCAAAAGCTGTTAAGACTCCATGCCTGGAAATCTCCATCCTTGAGCAAGACTAATCCGGGACAAAAAAGCACAAGGCAGACAGACCTCACAAAGAATGCAAATGGAGGCAGAGGGGGGAGAAAGAGTCTACTTCCACTTCCCTCCGAGGAGAAAACCCAATAACAGCCGATAAATAAAAATCTTTGCTTTCTAAACTCCCAGCCACCTATGTTAACACAGACCCAAAGGATTACCGCCGAAAAAGAGTCGCCGTACTGTGACTTTCGCCACCACAGGGACACCTCAGCCAAGGCGAGCCAAGGAAAAAGGGCAGGAGGCATGACCTAGCCCAGGGGCGCCCCCACAGCCCTGCGCCCACGCAGACACCCACCCATCTTCAGCCGAAGGAGGTAGCACAGGAAAGCCGGGGACTCCGGACGTCTGGCGAGGGGGGCAGAGGGAAGTAGAGGGAGGAGTCCTCCCAACCCCCACCCGAGACCGGGATCACCCCAAGTGCTCTCCCCACGTCGCTCCACTGCGGGGGCCGGTGGAAATCCCCCCACGCAGCCGGTCCGCGGGAAGTTCTCCGGGGTTACCTCGGCGCCCCAGGGCTGCGCCACCCACCCCCCTTCACCTACCCCGAGCCGGGGCACCCAGAGGGGCGCGGGCAAGGTTGGGCGCCAAGCCCGGAAGCCCGCAAGTACGCGTCGCCGGCGCTCAGAACCAGAGCCAGCCCGGGGCATCCCCGCCAAGCGCAGACGGCCAGGGGATGGCGGCGATGACCGGCGTCCGGGTCTCTCGGGTCCCGGCCGCTCGGGTCAAGTGCAGCGCTACCCCCTGCCAGCCGACCCGTCCCGGGATCCGCGAGGCCTGTACACCCGTGGGACCCCCGCCGCGCGCCCCGTGCCCGCGACCCCGCCCGGGACCCCACGCATCCCGGACCCCTCACTCCGGCCCTCCGCGCCCCGGGAAGCTCCATGGGGGTCGGTGGCCTCCCCATCACCCCCGCCGCCGCCTCAGCGTCCCCGGAGGTCGCACGCCCCCCACGTCCCCTCGCGACCTGCGGCCGCACCTGTGCCCGCCGTCGCCGCCGCTCGCCCGCCGCCTTCGCTGTGCCGGCGCGGCTCCGAACCCCACACACATCGCTACACACAGCCTCTGACGTCACCCGGCCCTCGGCCCGCCCACGTCACTGCGGAGACACGGCTTCCCGCAGACGCCGCCGCCGTCTCCGGCCGCCCGGGGGACAGCGAGGGCGGCGGGCGGAGGAGGGGGAGGGAACGAGGCCAGCGGCGCCGCGCGGCCCCGCGCCAGCCAGTCCCTCGGGCGCGCGCGCCGTCTGGCCTATTGTGGCTGCCCGCGGCCGGCGCGCTCGCGTCTCCAGCACAGCCAGGGGCGCGCGCCCCCGCCGCGCGCACGCGCGCGCCCGTCTCCCGCTCCCCTCCCCTCCCGCCCCTCCCGCGCGTGTCCCGCGCTGCTGGCCCGGCGCGCCGTCTGGGCGGCTGGCGCACGGCGCTGTCTGCGGTGCCCGGCGCAGACAGGATGTTCCCTCGGCCCCACCCCCGCCGCCCTCCTTCCTTCCTCGAGTCGCCCAGCCGGCTGTCTGGGGCCGCCCCCGCCACGCCCGCTGCCGTGTGGAGACCGGCCAGACCCGGGGGCGCCCTGGCCGCTGGGCCGCCGCGCGGCGGGGAAAGGGAGGGGGGGGAAGCAGGGGGCAGGGCGCGGCGGGCTGCACTGTGCGCGACCCCGGCAGCTGGCCGCGCCCGAGGTCAGGCTCGGCCACCCCCACCCCCGGCGGCCGCAGCTGGCCCTGGCCCCGCCCCGGAGGTGGCCTGCGGGCGGCTCCCAGCCGCGACCCCCGGGGGTGAGCCCGCCGTGCAGACGCCCCCGCCCGGGAGGCGGCGACCTCCGCGTCGCCTCCCCTCCCCCGGCCGGCGCGCAGACGTCGCGGGGCCTCTCGCCCCCGTGGGGCCTCCCGCCGCGGCCGCCCTGCCAGCTGCCGGCGCTGAGCCCCGCCCGGCCGCGCTGGGGTGGCCTCACCCGGTCACCTCCCGGCCGCCATCGTCGGGGAGGCTGCTGTTTCCGCACCGCCCGGGCAGACCTTGCTGCCCCAGCTGCTCTCGCCCTCCCCGAGTGACCCGTTCTAATTCACTGGGCGCTTTGGATTGGGGTTTTGCAGGTTTTTTTTTTTTCTTTTTCCCAGAGACGAAGGAGGTGGAGGAAAAAAAACCACTTTAGAGCTTTCGGCTGCCACCTCGGGCGAGCGGCGGGGGGGTGGGGTGGCAGGGCGCGGGTGGGGGCGGAATTTCTAGCCAACGTACCCAGGATAGTCAGTTCGAATATTCAGCTCTGTGTAGCTGATCCGTCACATTTCGAAACACCAAGAAATCCCCTTTTCTCCACCCCACCGCAGGATCAGGAACTGAAATAGTGCAGTGAGTAGCACTGCGCAGACTTAGGCAACTCAAGCTTCGGCGGCCGCGCTCCCCCACCCCACCCCACCCTTTCTTTTCGCCCAGTTTCTTATTTTACCGCTTCGGGGTTACTCATGTTTGGGTCCACATTTGCTGTCCTAATTGGGAGTAGTTCTGTGTCGAAGACTTTTCTCCCACCTTTTCCCCACACTAGGTCTAACAAATGTTCGCCTCTCATCACCGCCCCCGCCCCAGCTCCTGTCGGCCTCCATCTCCGTGCTCCCAGGTCATGCCCCTCTCCCACCTCCTACCCCCAGCTCCTTGACTGCTTGCCTGTGTGAACATGAATAATTCCACAGCACTTCCCATCTGTTATTGCCATAGAGACAGAAGCTCAGCAAAGATAATGATGTTCTGTGCAGAGCCAGTGGGGGGAGAGCAGCATCTGCGAGTCTGCTTCCAACCGCCGGAATATTCAGAGGCCTGCCTGGAGAGAGCCGAGGTGAAAACCAGGACAGTCCTGAGACTAAGCACCTGGTCACCTTGGCACCTGGCTCTGCATCTAGCCAGAAGAAACAAATATAGAAAACAATATATTGCGTTTGTGGTTTCTGTGTGTGTATTAGGCGATTCTGAAACTTCAATTAATTTAGTATTTAGTAATCCACTTGCCATCCATGAAATAATTACTTGCTTGCATGGCCAAAAGCCGAAGAAACAAAATTAATTGGGCAATAGGTAGACTTTTTAGAAAAATCAAATACATTTTCCTTCTGTTCTTTTGCTCTCTCCAGAAATCTGTTTTTGAGGGAAAGATCTTTTACGTCTGATTTTATGTATAACGGTTGAGAAACTAGTCACAGCCATGTGCCTGGAACCAACCAAAACCAAGCTTTGGGGGCATTTTTAGCTTTATTCTTCAATTACAAAATAAAATTTTCATTGCCCTTGAATTCCCAAGGTCTTAGCCTAACGGTACAGCTTGGAATACAAGTGAAATCTAAAGCAGAGCCAGTCTGCATAGCTCTACTGCAGACCGGTAGGCTTTTTCTGAACCACACCTCTGTAGACTACTTCGGGGTTTTCAGAATTACCAATAAAATGTATGAATGTAAAATGAGGGCCGTAGATGTAGTCTGGTTGATAGAGTGCTTGCCTGGCACGCATCAAGTCTTTGGTTGAACTGTATGTAGTCTGCATAACGGGTAACCCTAGCATTCAGGAGGTAAAGGCAAGAGAATCAGAAGTTCAAAGTCATCCTCTGCTGAATAGTTTGAGGCTAGCCTTCACTACAAAGAGACTGTACCTCAAGGAAAGTAATGTTAAAAGACTCTGATAGTTCATTGTTACAGAAACATTTGAACAGAGAGAAAATGCAGGCCTTGGAAAAAAATCATGGGAGTTGGGGAGAGACCTCATTTATGTAGTGTCAGCTATACAAGCGCAAGGCCCTGCATTTGGTTTTCTCGGGACCTACATAAAACCCAGACACAGGAGTGTTCATCTGTAACCCCAGCCCTGAGGGAGGGCAGATCCCTGAAGCTCAGCCAGCCAGCCCAACTGGATCCCTAAGCTCCAGGCTCAGTAAGAAATCCTGCTCAAAAATAAGGTGGAGGGGTTGGAGAGATGACTCATCAGAACCATCCTGTTCTCACAAAGGACCTGAGTTTAGTTGCTAGCACCCACACAGTGGTCTGTAACTCCGATTTCAGGCATCAGATATCTTCTGACCTGGAGCTGCTGGCATACATGTGATATACATACATGCAGGCAAAACTATCCTAAAATAAAATGAGATGGAAAATAAGATGCCTTAGTCACTGTGCTGTGAAGAGACACTATGACCGAGGCAACTCTTATAAAAGAAAACCTTAATTGTGGGCTTGCTTATAGTTTCAGGGACTTAGTCCCTTATCAGTGGCAAGAAGGACAGGCATGGTGCTGGAGAAGTAGCTGAGAGCTGCATCCTGATCCACAGGTGGGAGATACGATAAGGGGCCTGGCTTGGGCTTTTAAAACCTCAAAGCCCACCCCCAGTGACACACTTCCTCTAACAAGGCCACATCTACTAATTCTTCTAATCCTTTCAAATAGTTCTGGCCCCTGGTGTCTAAGAATTCAAATATATGAACCTATGAGGGCCTTTATTATTCAGACTGCTACTGAGGAAGACACCCATGGTCAATCCTCAGCCTCCACATGCAGGTGTACACACATATATCTACACACAGGAACATGTCCATACACAAAAGAAAAAAATAAGTATCATGAGGTGATGAGCATTATGATTACACCTATTGGTAGGCTTCATCAGTGTTGAAAAGCTAAGTACTAGTCAGTAAATAACCATTAAGTGGATCACACTTCATGGCTGCCAGCTAGAGCTGAGAAAGACCACTGGGACAGCATGCTAGTCTTCAGGCCTTGCCTACTGCTTGATCCTCTCCCATTAGTAAGTAGAAGCAATTACAGAAGAGTTTCAAGGCCTGGGACTAGTTACCTTAGATTCCCTTTGCTAGTTCTTGTGGCTGTCTGGTAATAATGGGAACCAAGAATCTAGAAAGCAAAGTCTGCCCTGTTCTTATGGCGAAAACAGAGTTTAGGGTTAAAGGAATGTTGGGATTAAAAGGGTGAGGTTGGGAACACGGAGAAAGGTAAATAGGAGGCTTACAGCTGGATAACCAGAGGAAGTACAGGGCTCTGTGCCAGAGCTGGCAGGATGGCTGGCTCCTGCCTTGCCTGCCTAAAGTCCCCTGAGGAACATACACAAAACACTGTTGTTTTCCATGTATTCCTGCTTCTAATGCAGCTGACTGTACAGACCACGTCCTAAGAAGGATGCCTTCTACCAAAAAGCTTCCAGCTATTCCAGAAAAGAGGCCATCAGGTAGAGAAGGGGCTGATGGGAGGGAACCAGTGAGAACCACAGCCACATCGTGGTAATGATGACGTGTGTTAACTATCCATAGACAGTGGAGGGAAAGACCCATGAGAAACTGCAGCCTGCCCATAGAAGAAGGAAGGAGCATAGGCAAATAAGCAGCTAGCAGATCCCTTCAAGGACGCCTGCAATGGCAGACTAGCAATGCCTGTCACAACTAAGGGCTGGGAGTCAAGTCAGAGACGAAGAGGAGGCCTCAAATCGCGATCATTCCCTAACTGAGCATGTAGGTGTGAACAGTACATGATCATCTCTCAGGCTCGGTTGGGATATGATGGGCTCTTCACTGGCTCAGTTTATGTTACACTCAGAGCATTAACCAATCTGAGTGGAAATTTTCTTTGTCTAATTTGTGCCATGACCAAAAAAAAAAAAAAAAAAGAAGGGAGGGAGGGAGGGAAGTACAGAAAGAGGAAGGAAGGAAAAGAAAAAGAAAGAAAGAGGGAGGGATGAAGAAAGAAAGAAGGAAAGAAAGAAAGTCTAAGTCAGCCCTTAGACATCTCAAGGGATTTCCCTCCCTTGCATCCATCCCTCTAGAGCTGATCTGACCTTGGTTGGGTGGCCTCTTAAGCATACTTGCTACCTGGAGCTCTGTTTTCTATAATCTTTCCTTTTTAAGCTTTTTTCTAGAATAAAACTACCTTGTAAATTTGCTCTTCTTATTCTCTGTGAATTTCATTCTTTGACTTTGGGAGACAAGAACTCAAGCCACTGACTCAAAGGAAGGACCCTGAGCATTCCAGGATTTCTTCACACTGAGCAGTGCACACCTCAAACAGAAAGTCTCCTTCACGCTTGAGGAAGCCCGGCTCCCTGCTTCCGTTTGGGGCACCAAACCCCCCTTTGTCTTAACTTACTGATTATTATTTTTCTTGACCTTTTAGTTAAGATCAAGTATGCTGATTTATCAGTGCTATAGACGAGGCTCTAAGTCCTAAGTTGCTCTCACTGAGACTTCCAGGATTTGGTGTCCACGAACAAAAAATTGGAGCAGAGACACACATAGGTACTGAGAGAAATGGAAACAATGTTGAGTAAGAATGAATGAAAGTGTGGGGGAGAGGAAGGAAGGGTCTTTTAGGTCATTTACATATAGCCCCCACCTCCAGATCCCCAGGGATCCGTTATATCTAGAGATCTATGGTTTCCAGTCCTGCTCTGTCAGTCTCTCACAATAATCTTGATAACTCTCTCCTCCCCACTCTCCCACCACATCGATAATGACCTTGTAATATTAGTTAAAAGGAATATGAAAGTGAGAAAGAATATGACATAAGACATTTCTATTTTATAATGGTTGGGAACAGTAAACAGTAATTTGGTTTTTAAAAATATACCTTCTAGTGCTGGGCAGTAGTAGTACATACCTTTGATCCCAGCCATCAGCCAGAAGTAGGCAGATCTCTCTGAGTTCAAGGCCAGCCTGGCCTGCAGGCCAGCCCACTCTACAGAACAAGTTCCAGGACAGCCAAAGCTACACAGAGAGAAACTTGTCTACAAACACACAAACAAACAAAAAACCTCAAACCTCTGTGTGAGTGTGTGTGTGTGTGTGTGTGTGTGTATGTGTGCATATTTGTGCATGTGTGCGAGTGCGTGTGTTTGTGTGTGTGCAAGTGTTTGTGCGTGTGCACGCATTTGTGTGTGCACGTGAACACGTTTGTGAGTATGTTCGCACATGCGTTTGCGTATGCACCTGTGTGTTTGTGTGTGTGCACATGTGTGTTTATATGTGTGTGCTTGTGTGTGTGCATGCATGTTTGTGTGTGTACACACGTGTATATGAGTGTGTGTGTGTGCATTGCATGAATTCTATTTGGTCTTATAACAAAAACCCAGAACCAGACATTGGGGAAAGGCTGAAATATCAGAGAGACAGGGAACCACAGCTGCCTCTCACCCAGCCAACTTCTCAGGCCTGTCTCCATGAATCCCCTCTCCAGCCTCTTTCCTCAGCCAACCAGGGAAACAGTGGCAGAGGAGCTGATCTGCTCCCTTCTCTCCCCCCACCCAGCTATCTCCCTTCCTGGTTCACCTCTCCTAGAGTGGGATGAAAGGTGTGTGCGGCAGCAGCCTAGCTCATAGGTCTGAGCTCATGGAGATCCACATCCGGATGGATCTTTGGCTCTCTAGTGACATGATTGAAGACATGGGTCACCACTCCCTGACTCTGTCCTCTGATAGTCCAGACTATTTTATTAAATATAAAGAAGATGTTTTCTAATGAATAGAGCTGGACTCAATAAGCAGCTCAAATGCTTCACATATTCTTCTAAGATATGGACTAGAACTTTACTCTTAAATGGAAGGTGAGTGAGAGTTTGGCTCATCTCTTGAAACTTATCACTCATTGGTGGCAAAACAGAGGCTAGAACCATATGTACTTGACCAACACCAGGGCAGTTTCTGTCTTTCACTGCTCTCTTGGTGAACATTCAAAGAAGCGATAAGGACTGATTCATATTAGGCAAAAAGACAAATATTGAAATACATGGGTTGGGCACATTTCATGGCTGCCTTAGGTTTTCTGTCACTGTGAAGAGACACCATGACCACCACAGTTCTTGTAAAAAAAAACCTCTGGCTTACAGTTCAAAGGTTTAGTCCATTGTTGTCATGGAGGGAAGCATGGCAGTGTGCAGGTAAATATGGTGCTGGAGAAGGAGCCTAGATCTGCAGGCAGAAGAAGCAACTGTGTGCTACACTGAGTTTTAGCTTGAGCATAGGAGATCTCAAAGACCATCCCCACAGTGACACACTTCCTCCAACAAGGCCATACCTACTTGAACAAAGCCATATCTTCTAATAGCCATTCCCTATAGAGACCATTTTCTTTCAAACCTACAATAGCCCGTAGTAATATGTACCCTTATTATGTACAATGCACTGTTTCCTCTTTGGAATTTTTCTAATTGTGTAGATGTTCACTGGGATGTACACACACCTAGATTAACTTAGTCCTTTAAATAATCACTTACTTGAACTTGGGTTAGATTAACTAGATTATCTTAGTCCTTTAAATAAGCACTTACAGTTAATCTAGTTGTGTGGAATTTTTTTTTTACAATAAACTGCTTTTTATTAAAAATTAAAATGGGGGCTAGAAAGATGGTTCAGTGGTTAAGAGTAGTGGCTGTTCTTCCAGAGGACCTGAGTTTAATTTCCAGCACCCACATAGCAGCTCACAACTCCTGTAACTCTAGTTCCAGGAGATTCAACATCCTCACACAGACATATGTGCAGGCACAACATTAATGCACATAAAAGTAAATAAGTCATTTTTTTAATTAAAAAAAAAAAACAAACAAAGATAGTGTCTCACTGTGGTGCCCTAGCTGAAAGGCAGTTTGCTATGTAGATCAGGCTGGTCTGGGACTTGCAATAATCCTCCTGCCTCTGACTCCCAAGAACTGGAATTACAAATGTAAACCACTACGCCTGACTTATTAAATGCTTTGTGGACTTTTTTTTTTTTGGTTAATTTTGTTGTTTTTCATTCTGCATCTCTGCATTTCCATTCGTTGCTGACATATTGCAACTTAAATTTTAAGAAATCGTAAATTAAAAAGTTAATACTTATATGGTGTTTACTTTTGCCAGGCTGTGTTCTGAGCACTTCACATACAGTAACAAATTTAATTGCCATTATTTTAATCCTCTAAAGTTGAAGCTATTAGTACATTTTTTACAGATCAGAATATTGGCACAGATCTGTAGTCAAGATCATGCAGTTGGACTAATTCTTTTTTCCTCTATACCCTCCCCCCTCAATCCACTTCTCCTCTGTTTCTGTTCAGAAAGGGACAGGCAGGCCTCCCAGGGCTATCAACAAAGCAAGCTATATCAAGTTGCAGTAAGACTAAGCACCTCCCCTTGTGTTAAGGCTGGACAAGGCCACCCAATGTAAGGAACAGGATCCCAAGAGCCAGCCAAAACTCCTGCTCCCATTGTTAGTTCTACAAATAGGCCAAGCTACACAACTGTCACATATATGTAGAGGGCCTAAGTCAGTCCCATGAAAGCTCTTTGGTTGTTGGTTCAGACTCTGTAGGTCCTATGAACTCAGGTTAGTTAATACTGTGGCCTTTGCTTTGGTGTCCTTGACTTCTTTGGTTTCTACAATCCTTCCTCCCTCTCTTCCCCACAATTCCCTGAGTTTGTCCCCATGCTTGGCTGCAAGTCTCCATAGGTCTCCATGGGTCTCTGTGAGCTCTGAAGTTTGAAAGATTCTAACCCTTGAATATAAGAATGGTTTACCCTTGTTTTTCAAATCTGAATTATAGGCAGGATAAATTTGGTGATATTTTTTAAACTGATACAGAGCTGGTGAGATGATTCAGGGGGTAGAGACACTTGCCGTGCAAGCTCATTGACCCTCCCTGGAACCCATTGGAGAAGAACCAGCTCCACAAGGCTGTCCTCTGACTTTCCACATGCATGCTGTGGCACACACTCCCACACACACACCATACATTAATATAATCCTACATTAATATTTTAAGGATAACCCTGTGATTTGAGGATACTAAAAGCGTCTGTGTCTCACTGCATTTTGTCACGTCAGTTCCATTGATATCAGATTAAGCTGAAAATGTGTTTATTGGAAGGAAATACATGTTATTGATATTAGTTTTTATTCCTAATCTCTAATCCACACTTCTAGGTGGGCTGTTTTTGTTTTTCAAGATAGGATTTCTCTGTGTAATAACCTTGGCTGTACCAGACTCACTCTATAGACCAAACTGGCCTTGAAATCACAGAAATTTGCCTCTCTCTGTCTCCCAAGTACCAGGATTAAGGGTTTGTGCCACCACACCTGCCTCAAGGTAGGAAACAAATATTCGAGGCTCCTGAACTGAGTTCTTCATTGTAGTTTTCTGCCTATATCGGATCGATTAGTCTCCTAGCAGCAGAGTCCTGCTGTAATGGAACATGAGATAAGGAAACTTCCATCAAAGGAGGCCAGAGAGACTCACTGTATAACTCAGAGAAGGGGAACTGAGTGAAGGGCAGGTCACCAAGTGATGGAGTGATCACTGCGGCCATCTCCCACGGGGTTCTCTCCCCAGGCCCCATTTCTTATGTGGACTCTTTCCCACCCTCTTGAGCCACATAGACATAAACAACAAAGTTTTATACAGCTAAGGTTGACTATTGTTGGCTGTTACTTTACTCTTTGGCTCTTTGGGGGTCTGCCACCCAGCTCCCAAATAAAAACACAGGGAGTCTTATTAGTTATAAATGTCCAGCCTTAGCTTGGCTTACTTCTAGCCAGCTTTTCCTAAATCATCCCATCTACCTTTTGTCTCTGGGTTTTTACTTTTCTCTATTTCTGAATATCTTTTTTTTCCTTCTTATTCCATGCCTGGCTGTATGGCTGTGTGGCTGGTCCCTTCTTTTCTCACTTCTTGATCTTTCTTCCCCCATATTTCTCCTTTTTATTCTCTCTGCCTGTAGTTAGAAGTTTCTGACCAGGCCTTTCCAGCCTAGCCCCAAAGTTTAGACTCACTGGCAGCCCCGCTGCCTCTTAGCCCCAAATAATCACATAAAGTCTTATATTAATTACATGTTGCTTGGTCTACAGCTCAGGCATATTTCTTGCTAACTCTTAAAACTTAACCTATTTCTATTAATCTATGTCTTGTCATGAGGCTCATGGCTTACCCTTACATCTTCCTCTCTTGGCACCAGCTCACAGCATTTCTGTCTGACTCTGCCCTCCTTCCTTTTTATCTATGCTCAGATTTCCTGCCTATTTCTAAGATGCCTTGCCATAGGCCAAAACAGTCCCTTTATTAATCAATGATATTTATAGCATACAGAAAGACATCCCACATCATCTTCCTGGAAGCCCCGCCCATCCTTTCTCTTACTTTGCCATTGGCCATTCAGCTCTTATTAGACCAATCAGGTGTTTTAGGCAGCACAGTAACACAGCTTCACAGAGTCAAACAAATGCAAATATAAGACCGACCGCAACACATCTTTGCATCATTAAACAAATGTTCCACAGCATAAACAAATGTAACTCATCCCAAATTAATATCCTACAATAGTTGACATTGTCCTCAGACACAGGAAATCAGAGAAGACTGCACACCTAGGCCACCCTAAGCCAATGGGGACCTTGCTAGAAGTGTTTGAAGGAACACTGAGGAAGGCAGCCTCAGCCTGGCTTGTATGTTGAGTGGAGGAAATAAAACTCCAGGAGCCTTGTGTAGCCATGTTTGCTGTTGTGAGGTAGAAAAGTAGTAAGCCAATTTTCCAAGCATGACCAAATGGATCCAATACAAGAGAGAAACAGGTAAAATGTGTTTATAAAGTGTAAATATATCATTTATTCTAGAGGCGGAGCTGATTTCATGCCCTTGGATGCTTTTGATACCTTAAACTGAATTAAAGTGACTTTCCCCTGTCTGCATTCTGCAGAATCTTCAGCATCTAAGAAAGACCTAGAAGGCAGGGGTAAAGATTGCTGCTGATTGCTCCTTCCCCCAGCTGGGACTAGGGACCAAATGCAGGATCTCCAGTTTGTGTGACAAGCCAGCCTACCATGTGGATGCTCCCCAGCTGTGCCATTTGCTTCTTGTGTTGCTGATGAGACCTATTGACAAAGAGAGAGCTGTGCTGCCCAAATAGAATTTAAATTTCAATGAATTAAAGTAAAAAGTGCATTCTCTTCATTACACACTTTAAGTATTCCACACTACACGGGCAAGCAGCTCCACTACAGGATGCACAGGTCGCACCATTGGTGCAGGAAGCTCCCTTGGGGAACTGGTTTGGAGATGCCTATATTTAAGAAGAAGCATGAGGATTGGAGGGAGAGCTTGAAGCTAAAAAAAAAAAAAAAAAAAGCACTTGCTGCTCTTGCAGAGATGCAGAGGACTGAGTTTGGTTTCCACTACCCATACTGCGTGGCTCACAACTGCCTGTAACTGCACACTCCAGCTCTTCAGGCCTCTTCTGACTTCCACAGTCACCGGCATGCATGTGCACATACATACAAACACAGATACACACAAAAGTAAAAAATTTAAAAAACTTAAAAAAAGAAAGAAAGAAACATGAATATTCCGAATATTTCCCCCTCCCCAGGCTGAGAGTTTGCTATGTGGACCAGGCTGGATTCAAACCTGCTGTACTACTCCTGCCTCCTGCTTCAGAGTGCTAAAATTAGGTGTGTGCCATCACCTTCAGCTGAAAACCCTTCTCTTTGAGGTGTACCTGCCTGTGGTGTTGTGTTATTAGTAACAGAATGGATTGATAAAGATGGCTTTCTAAGAACTGCTAGTAAAATCCAAAAAGACAAAAAAAAAAAAAAAAAAAAAAAAAAAAAGAGAGAGAGAGAGGAAAGGGGAGAGAGGGTGAGACAGAGGAGGGGTGGGGTAAAGTCACTTTTCTGTTTATGTGTGTGCCTGTGTGCACAGGTGTGGAGGCCACAGATCAAGCTTGGGTGTGGTTCCTCTGGTGCAATACATCTTGCTTTTTCAGACAGGGACCCATGCTGATCTGAAACTTGCAGAGTCAGCTATCCTGTCTGGCCAGGGGCCCTAGATTGCTTCCCTCCCCCTCCTCAGCACCGGAAAAACAAGTAAGTGCTACCATGATCAATTTTTTTTTTTTTTTTTTTGGTATGAGTTAAGGTTCAAGCCCTCATACTTGTATAGCAGGTACTCTCTCTTGGGCCCCCAAAATTGCTTTAAAGAGAGATTATTTTCGACTTAGAGTGAAATTTAACTCATTGCTTTAAGAAATCCACAAAATTAATGTACCCCTGAGAAGGCTTAAGTCAGCCTGCTGGGTCAGGAATGTTATCTCAGTTGTGGAAATTCAGGAAGCAGGCCCAGTCTCCTCAGAAAACAAGTTATGTATTTAACTTCCCTTATTCTAGCTTCTTGCCCACAAAGCAGCCTTCTGATTGTGATGGGGCTTCCCAAACGTGGGGGAGATTCCACATTAATGCAAATGTTCTAGTCCTCGCTAACTGTGTGAGGCTTGTGTGTTCATGGTGCTATGAGTTTGCTTAATGTGAACCTCATCACAGACCAGAGTCAATCTTGTTTGTTGACAATGATCTGCTATCTGAACCTACAAGGCAATAAGCCAGGTTCTAATGAACTCATATAATTCTGACTTGATCAGGCCCTTGGCAGATGGCCAAAGACTTCCCTACCAACTCCCTGACCTGTCTCTGAAACATATCCTCAGATTAGTGTTTCGTAATGTAGCAGAGGGGAAATTGGTGATTCTCGATGTATCCTGGAGGGTCCTGACACAGCAGTAACAGGAACCATTAGATCCAGGACAGTAGAATGGGTGCTACAGTGTGCATCCCATGTACTCAGGAGATCTGCTGAGCCCAGAAATTTGTGGCCAGCTGAGCTAACAAAGCTTTAACAAGAAGGCGAAGGAGGAAGAGGTGAAAAAGGAGAGAGAGAGAGAGAGAGAGAGAGAGAGAGAGAGAGAGAGAGAGAGAGAGAGAGAGAGAGAGAGAGAGGAGGAACCTTTCTAGATCAGTAACAACATTCTTGTCTGGAATTGCTGGGGAGTGAGACTCCTCAACCTTTGTAAGGAAGGTGTTTGCTGAAACCTATCTTGCTGATAGAGTGGGATAGCCGTGTGTGTGTGTGTGTGTGTGTGTGTGTGTGTGTGTGTGTGTGTGTGTGTGTGTGTGTGTGTATATGTATGTGTGTGTATGTGTGTGTAAGTTAAAGAACCTCTGGAGCAGTCAGTCCATCTTGAATTTCTGAGACAGGAAACTCACTGGCTTTGAACTTACCTGCAGTCAGTGAGCCCCAGAGCCTACCTTTGCCTCTCCCTCCAGACCTAGGTTTTCCAGCCCATGCTATTACACTCTCAAAAAAACAAAGCAAAACCCTGGAGTCTGGAAATAGAATAGAACTCATATCTTCATGCTTCCAAGACTTCCCAGGCCTGTTTTTAAATATTTTGAGACTCACTGAGTTGCCGGGGTTGCCCACAAACTCCAGAGCTTGTCTCCCAGACCTCAGTTTCCTGAGTAGCAGAGAGTACAGGTATGCATAACCACACCCAGTTAAAACCCGATGTTTTTAAATAGACAGCATTTCATCAGGATATCCTCCCACCCCACCCCACTCCACCCCAAAAAACACCTTGTAACACAATGTAACATCTTTCAAAATGAGATTTTTCCAGAATCCTCCAAGGAACACATTAAAAATACGAATTCCTAGGATGCTGGAACTTCCAGATTAGAACCTCTAGGGTAATGGTGCAGAAATCTACACTTTCTATTAGCTCCAGATCTGTCCCCTCAACTTGAGAGATCGGCACCTAAGTGAAGGGTAAAGAACTTTCTCTGCCTGCTAGAGGAAGCCACTAGCACATAGGCCACTGGGGCTGGCAGACCTGAAGTACAGAGACAGACAGAGTGGGAGATAGGAGATAGGCTCTATCTCCTGCATCTGTCTGAAGCTATGTTGTCCCAACAGCAATTTGATACACTTGTTCACAGAACCAGAAAGGTAAGTAAAAGAAGACCTGGAATATTTATTTTCCTACACTATGCTGGACTCTTAACCTCCCTCCCAGCAGCCAAACTGGCTTAACCTTTTCTTGGAGTAGAAAACATTCTAGAGATATGAATATTTCCCCAAATAATATTGAAACGCTTTCCTAAAACAAGTCCATAGAAAAACAAAGAACAGAACAAGCCGGCAAACTGGTGAACGCCTTTAATCCCAATGCTTGGGAGGCAGAGGCAGACAGATATTTTGAGTGCAAGGGCAGCTTGGTCTACAGAGCGAGTTCCAAGATGGCCAGGACTACACAGAGAGACCTTGTCTCAAAAGAGCAAAAAAAAAAAAAAAAAAAAAAAAAAAAAAAAAAAAAAAAAGTGTTCAAGCTAAACTAAACTAAATATAAAAAGAAAAGAATAGAACAAGATTGTGAGTTTCAACCATGTCTGTTAGTTGATCACCAAAGTGACACTTTTAGGCAGGGGTGTATGTGCCCAGCATGTGGGACACCCTGGCTTTGATTCCAGTATAGAAAGGAGGAAGGAGAAGATAAAACTTTTATTTCCTACAGGTTTTCTCGCATGAAAAAAAGAAGTATATTTATGGTTGTTTGGTGGGTAAAATGTGGATAGAAAATAAATCAAGAAAGACATAAGGGCTAGATAGATACATCAGTGAATAAGAGTGGCTTTCTGTCTACATACAAGGATCTGAATTCCGACCTCAGCACCATCTAAGAATTCAGATGTAGCCACTCAGATCCCTGTAAATCCAATGCTGGAGGATGGGGACAGGGGGATCCATGGGACCTGCTGGCCACCTCCAAGTTCAGTGAGAGACCCTGTCTCACAGGAATAAATGGAGAATGATTAAACACAATACAGATATCTTGCTCTGGCTTCTGTACCTGCACACACATGTATCTGCACCACATACATACACACAAATTAATCAATTAATATTATTAGGATAGGTATCAAAAATAGCATTTCCCCATAGCCTTTGACTCAATAGTTGCCCTTTTAGAACCCATCTAGCACTTTTAGAGTACCAAGCAACACTGGCATTGTTTCCCATAGAGAAAACAGAGATGTACTCATACAGAACACATCACTCCCAGTGCTCAAAAGCCCTCCTCTAACAGAAAGCACCCTGGTCACACAGTCCCTTGCTCAGGGAAGAAGGCATTGAGAATATCAGGAAAAGGGCCCTGACCATAAGTTGACCCACCTGGACTTTGCCTGACCCAGAAAGCCTAGCTAAATGGTTGGTACGGCTTCGTTCAGCCCACTAGACTTTCTCTTTACGACCTAAGCAAACAAACAAATAAATAAATAAATAAATAAATAAATAAATAAATAAATAAATAAATAAATAAGCCAACTGGAACTGATCTTTCTCCTTTCTTTCTCTATGCAGGTGTGTGTTCAGATGAGTCTGTACTCCGGTGGATATACACGTGAGCATACACACAGAGGCTAGAGGTCAACTTCAACATCATTCCTCACCAGCCCTCACTGAACTTGGCTACTCCACTAGACAGCTGGCTGCCCAGGGAGCCCAAGGGACCCATCTGTCTCCAACTCTCCAGTGGTAAGATTCTCATCTGGGTTCTGGGGCTTGAACTCAGTCGTCATGCTTGTTTAACCAGCACTTTCTCCACCGAGCCATCTTGCTAGCCTGAAGGATACCTACGTAATAAATAACTTGTATATTTACTAATATGCAAGTCAAATACCTTCCCAGGAGTAAAATAGGTACTTGTAAATGTGCCTAATACATGTGTAAACCTTATTGAGGAAGACTGTGGTTTTAACAATCAACCTGTCCATCTCTTATTAGCAATGGTGGGTGCTCACCATATGCCTTTGATGAACAGCATGTGAAATATGTGTGGGGACAATCAGGTCTTCTTCTCATGACCGTTCTGGATTTTTACACTCACTCAAATTGGCCTCTGTAGGAAATGAATGTTGGTTCTGTACTCAAATCAGAAGCTCAAGTTCTAATGAATAGATTTCTTTACATAGGTAATATAGATTTTTAAGAGACCACATGGGCTCATTAGAAGTTAATAAAAATGTGAAATTAATACCAGGAGTTTTCCTCAGCCACTTTGTTGATTTTGAAATAAATCAGTCTGTCAAATAAAGCTCTATAAAATGTTTATTTTGAGTGCTTTGGTCCACCTCTCTTGGAGGGACAAGGGACAGGCATTCAGTATTCAATATTTAAATATCTAATATGTTCAAAAATAGATCGAATAAACACTATACCACCATAATTTTAAGACCGTGAAGAACTTGCAAATAGATGTTAACATTTACATAGCTGTAAACAGTTGTCTGTACTGAGGCACACTCCCACAGCCATCCATGAAATACACACAGTAGACATCACACCCAGACAAAGTAATGGAAAGAAGTGTCCAGTCCCCAGCAGGCCTCTGTGACCTGACCTCACCAGCGGTGCCATACCTGCTCAGTGTCCCTTGAGACCTTTTTCCTAACTTGAAGATCTTCTGTTGTCCTCCTGCAACTTTGCCTTCTTGCATCTAGAAAATAGCAATCACAGGAAAGAGTTGGCAGCCATTGGTCAGCTGTGTCAAACTTCTGCCCTACAGGATGTGTGTGTGTGTATACTCGTTACCCACTGGATGGAACATGTGGGGTGGGGGTGGAGCCAAAATCAATATAAAATATTTTCCTCAATCTCTTCTCCAAGATTTATTTGTTTGTTTTTCAGTCAGGGTCTCACTATGTAGCCCTTGCTGGTAGAACTCTCTGTAGAGAAGGCTAGCTTCCAACACATGAAAATCCTTCTGCTTCTGCCTCCTTATAGGGTAAAAGTTCCAAGCCCACTTCCAGGTTTGAAAGTCTACCAAAACCCACCAATCTCCAGATTGGGCTTGAAACCTCACCAATCCCCCCAGAAAACTTACCCCGCCCCCCTCTGACAAGAAACCCTGTATAAGCCCGCCTCCTGCTCAGTTCTCTGCTGCTTCTCCTCAGCAGAGGCAACTGCCCTCCTGGGTCTCTCCCAATAAATGTTTTGTGTGAGGTTTGGTGTGCAGTGTGAATTTCTTGTGATAGTCTTTGGCTCCCGACTGCCAGGATACCTTTCCTTTTAGAGTTTTAACACATATAGGGAAGCCTCTTTCCTCAGAGCTTGCACTTCTGAATGGGGCTCCACTTATCTTTTGAAGCTGTTTCTCTCTGAACCTTGAGCTCACTGACTGGCCAGCATGTCCAGGAATCCTCTTTCTGTGTCTTCAGTGCTGAGCTGGCAGGCGTTCGTGTTGGTGCCCGACTTTCTCACATGTCTTCTGGGGATCTGATTTTGGAGCTTCGCACATTTGTGCAGAACTCTAGCCACTGAATCATCCCGGCTCGTGCCTTTGAAATCTTAGCATGCACATTTGTGGGGAATGATGTTTGATCCATCAAGGATGGCCTGTAGAAAGGCCAGCCCTTTCTCCAGGCATAATAGTTTCCTGGCTAGAGTCTTTTCTCAGACCTTCCAAGAGGTTCGTACATAAAACAGAGAGAGCTCCCACCTTAAGAGCATTCTCTGTCTGGGGGAGAGACTTTCTAAGGAAAAGCTTCGTGTGATTTGTTGGATAAGAATTCTCAGTATTTCCTTCCTGATGGCTTGTGGGAATGAATGTTTTCTTTGGGTCTTTAGTTATTTTATTTCTGTCTTATTGGTGCTTAAAGGATTGAGATTAAGCATTTTTTCTCCAAAGTTCCTTAGCTATACGGTTCCCTTCATAAACCGTCTCCCAGTAACAGTTAAATGTTGATTCTGCCAGAGATGGTTGCATTTCCTACCAGTAAATCTTCCATTGCTCATTTTATCCACAAAGAGTAATGAGGGAAAGAGGGTAGGGAGAGAAGTCCAAGGCAGAAAAAGGAAAAGCGGAAATGCTGGTTAATGTATGATCTGTCGGTCCCTCTTGCACGTAAGTGTAAGGACAATGTCCACCTTGTAAACACTAAGATGGCATGGGGGTGGGGGTGGGTACCTCTTGAGAATGTCTAAGGAACACTCGTAGCCTAAGGGTCTCAGGAACAACAAACTAAACAATGTATTACTATTTATGTGCATGCTCTCCATATAAACTGATGAGATAATTTGGTCAAAGTCACTTCAGGGTGGGGGAGTCATAAAGAGACTTGTAACTGGAACCAGAAAGTCTGCAGGAGGTTCTCAGTGACCTAGTACAACCCAATTTTCTTCATGTGTATGTGATACTGGATCTGAATTCTTTCTGTGTGCCTACAGTTAAACTGTCAAAGAGACTGACTGAATCCGAATGTAGCTCACTATATCCGACCATTGCTCTGTCAGAGATTACTAGACTCTGGGTCCCCTCTTGCTAACCTGTTAGAATAACAAGGTATGAGTATGAAAAGCCCCTTCCGCACAGAGCTGAAGCTGTGGTCAGCAGTGGAGTCTCACTTAACTTATGCAAAGAACTGATTTTGACCCCCAGCATGGCAAGGAAACATTTAAAAAAAACAAGAGTTTCTCTGGAGGGCATACACTGGTCACATCCAACTACCGTGAAGCAATTAGATAGAAAACAATGCCTCCAGTTTAAACCTTCAGGCTGCCCTGCAGGGCTGGAGAGTCAGTTCTCAGCTCTGCTAAGTCTCAGCCCAAACACACAACATCAAGACAGCATAAATAGGGAAATGTATGTAAGTATTTTAAGTTGTTTTGTACAATTCTTCAGGCTGATATGGTATAAAGATTTGCCAGAGCAAATTCTTCAAAACCATGTCCTCCATGGGTTTGGTCTTGCTCCTTTATACTGCTTAAGTTTTATTTGGTATTATAATTAAAAAAAAATTGGAGCCAGGTATTGGGGAAAGGCTGAAATATCAGAGAGTGAAACAAGCTACAGCCAATTTTTGCCTAGCTCGCTCATTAGCCTATTTTTAGGAATCTTCTGTCTCTTTCCCCTCAGCTCCTCAGCGAAGTGTCCAGGGGAAGCTTCATTCCTCCCCTCCCTCTGCCCAGCTGTCTTACTTCCTTGTTCAACATTCCTATAGCTGGGTTTAAAGCTGTGGGTCAACACTCCCTGACCTTCAGGGCTTGGCTTTGTCCTCTGATGTTTTAGGCTAGTTTTATTAAATATAAATCACCATACCTTTACACGGGACTCTCAATAAGATACTTGGTCTTGATAATACAAAATTTGATAGGTCAGTCTCTCTGCAAATCCAACTCATAAAACCTATCTGGTAAAACTGCAAAAAAAAAAAAAAAAAAAAAAAAAAAAAATCCTAGAAACCTAGATTGTTTGCAGTGGTTTCGTCCTACATTCTGCAGTTTGTCTAGGAGTTTTAGAAGACTCGTAGGATTGCTTTCTGTTTTTTTTTTTTTTTTTTTTTTTAAATTCAATATGACAGCAAAGAACAACTTGCTGGGGTTCTCTCCTTCCTCTGTGTAGATCTGAGGTATCCAATCCAGGCACCTTTACCTGCTGAGCCATCTTACAGGCCCCAGATGGTCTTAAATGAAATGAAAATCTGCACTCACAGGTGTGAAGAAGCAGCTTCCAGCGTCTTCCTTCCATTTCTGTTCTCCTTGCCCTTTGCTCCCATTCGGAGCTAGAAAGGATTCTGTGACCCAGAAATCTAGATATGCTGTCCTTTTCTAAGAGATGCCCTTTGGAACCAGGCAATGTGCAGGAGGCCATCAGTTCCAACAGGGAAGCCCTGCTCTCTCCACTAGGAGAAATTTCCTGTGCTGGCTGACAACTTTAGTGAACAGATTCTTATCACTAAACCAACACAGTCAGGCTCCCTGAGGGACAGCTTTTTCCTGGTAGAGCATTTCCTGCTCATTTTACCCTGTCGCTTGGATAAGTTGCTAATTTTTTTTATTTCACCTTGACAAGGCACTGGAGTTTTCTAGTGACTATCGGGGAGATGAATGTGCCCAACAGCTGTACTTCCATGAGAACTATGGATTTAGTTCAAGTATAATCTTATGCGTAAGCAGGGATCAAGAATTTGCCGAAGACATAGCCTGGAGCGGTGTTGTCTCCACCTTATCTGTCTCTGTCTCTTTCCTCCTTCTCCTTTCCCTCTAGATCTCCCGTCCTCCTGTCCTCTGCTCCCACCCCCACTTTCTTCTTCCTCCATTAAACCTGAATGGTTTCACAGAGGTTGCCCTTTGATTCGCCCCTGCCCCTCCCCCACTCCCTGTCCCTAGCCCAGGCAGACATTTTCATACCCAGCAATTAGTACCAACCACAACAGCCAGCTACCCTGGATCTTCTGGGCTCGTCAGACCCGGGCTGAGCCTCCGTTTCTGCAGGCCAAATAAACTGTTGACAGCTCAGAGAGGCCCGGGCCCCCATGACAGATTTCAGGTTTTGTGTCAAGAGCCTACCCTGGGGGTGACACTTGGTGGAACCAGAGTGCCAGAGCACACTAGTTTCTCTGGAGGCCACATCCAGAGAGCACGGGGCAGCAGGACCAGAAGTGCCAGGTCCCGCTCAGCTCCACAGTGATTGTGACGCCAGCCTGGCACATGTAAGACCGTTTCCAGAGAGGGTTAGAAGCCTTGTCAGGTCCATGCAGTGTGGAGAGCAAGACTATTCAACTTTGGTGCTTTTGCTTTCTTATAGGTTACAAAAGACACGTGGTGGCTACTGCCTCTCTGTTTTGTACTATTAAGAATGATCAGTGTGCTCAGGAGAGGTCAGCCTAAGTCCTTTATAAAATTCCCCATTAGGCCTGGCTCAGAAGTTAGCTCTCAACACAACCATCTCTAATGAGATCTGGTGCCCTCTTCTGCCATGCAGGCAGAACACTGTACACAATAAACAGATTTTTAAAAAAATAATAAAAAAATAAAATTCCCCACTAGAGCTCAGCAGTACTGGCATTCACCTTTAATTTTAGCACTTGGGAAGCAGAGGCAGATAGATCTTTGCATTTGATGCCAGGCTGGTCTACAGACAAGGCTACACAGAGAAATCTTGTCTCCTTTGGTCTTCAACAGCAGATTCAATAGTCACGCATGAGCATCACCTGGATCCCATATTTCTCCAGGGTAGCAATATCGTTTCTTTCTTCTTGATTAGCTAGAAGTCATCTTTTTACAGTATGCTCCCTTATTATTCGTTGGTTGCCATAAAATATAATTGTTCTTATTTTAGGAAAGGCAGACTGCTTGAGTATTTCCTTTTGTTTATGGGTTTTCACTCTCTAAGCTTCCAAGAATCACCAAAGCTTTTTTTTTTTTTTTTTCTTTTTTCAAATTTGGGATTTTGTTGTTGATGGTGGCAGAGGGTTGCTTTGTTTTGGGCTTTTTTTGTGCTTTTTAATTTTGATGTGTGTGTGTGTGTGAGCGAGAGAGAGCACATGTAGGGGTCAGACAACTTAGAAAGTTCTGCTTATCTATCATGTGGGTTCTGGGGTTCAAACTCAGATCACCAGCCTTCCATCTTTACCTGCTAAACTTACGTCAGAGACCCCATTTTCCGGCCCCAGCCCATGGGATGATGCCCACATTCAGGGTAGCCTTTCCCCCTCAGCTAAATTCATCTGGAAACACTCGGATACATAGCTTAGACCCTTCCCATGTGTCTCCTCGGAAAGCTTTGCTATGATTGGCTGGTTTTGGTCCATGCCAGTGAGCTGCGGGGGGGGGGGGGGGGGGGGGAGCTGGAGGCAAGTGGATCCTGAGGTCTAGGCCAGTCTGTCCGGTTTATATGAGACCCTGTCCGCAGAGGAAGGGGAACTGGAAAGGGGGGTGAAGATGAGGAAAAGTGAGAAGGATAGAAGGAAGGGAGGAAGGGAGCCTTGCTGCCCTGGGACCCCATATGGACTCTCTTCTTCTCAGACACATGCATACTTTTCTCCTTGGGATCCAGTCACTTTTTCTTCAGCACCTCCTCCATCCTGCAACCTTGTACCATCGCCACTTCAGACAGACTCAGAGAAAACCTCCTCTCACTGAAATTTCAGAGACCCAGAACTCACTTTTTTTTTTTTTTTTTTTTTTTTTTTACTACAAGAAAACGAGGAACAAAGGCGCCTAGAGTAGCATGAGCCACCCTTGTCCTTGTCCCAAATGGTTTCTTCTGATTCCTTCAGTGCTGTATTTACTAAGAAGCCCCTCCTGAGAACAGCTTGCCTTCTTGGCTCTGGCTCACAGGGCAGCAAAGTGCTGCAGAGGAAACAGACACCCCAGCATGTCCTTCTTTGAATCCGCTACGCTCCACTTCGGTTGTACGTGATGATCTATATGCTTTTACGTTTTAACATTTATTTATTTATTGGCGGACACGCCTTGCACACAGATGGATGTCAGAGGACAACTTGCAGGTCGGTTCTTTGCCATGTGGTCTGTGCTCAGTATGTGAAGGTCCTGGGGTGAGTAGGGAAAGAAAGATAAGGCCTAGTCATATATTTTCTCTCATTCTTTCTTGTTTTCAATTATAGGTTTCCTAATGTACGTAAAACATAAAATTGTATATTGGAAGAGTGTTTTCAGACTTTTAAAAGTAATAATTAGAGGTATGTGAAGGCAATACTTGCTAACAAAAGCATGACCTATCAATGTGAATTTCCTTTTTTAAATATATTTTTTAAAGATTTATTTATTATGTACAGTGTTCTGCCTGCACATGTTCCTGCAGACCAAAAAGAGGGCACCAGATCTCACTATAGATGGTCACGAGCTACATATAGTTATTGGGCATTGAACTCAGGACCTCTGGAAGAACAGGCAGTGCTCTTAACCTCTGAGCCATCTCTCCAGTCCCAATGTGAATTTCTTATATGACTTTACACTTCCATAAACACCAGTGCACAACATTGTGCACACTAAGCAAGCACTTTACCAAGTGAGCTACAACTCCAGCCATAGCTTTTTAAGTTTAAATTACGCGAAGATTACACCTAAAAATATGTATTAAGTTTAGTGCATTTATTTTTCTCTTCGTACGTGTTTTTGTGGTCCTGTGTGTGTGCGTGTGTGATGCATATTAAGGCTGGAAGGAAACCTCAGACTTCATCCCCAAGGAAATGTCCCTCTTGGGCTTAAAGATAGGATCTCTCCTTGTCCTGGAGCTTACCTATGAGGCTAAACTGGCGGGCTAGCTAGCCCCAGGGCTCTGCTGTCTGTCTCCCCAATGCTGGGTTTATAGATATTGGTGACAATGTGCTGTGGATTGAACTTGGTTCTTGAACTCACCTGGAAGCACTTCACAGATGAAACTTTTGCGCCTTCTTTTGTTTCCCATTAGCAAATATGCCTGATTTCCCCTAAAAACCAGCATCAGACAAACATGGCCAAAACCTTATTTCTTTGCTAATAGAACCTCCCCCCAAATTGATGAACTTGAAATATGAAATATGAGCACTATTTAGTCACTTCCCTTAGTGCAGAGTCTGCTGAATGATATTTTAGTTTCTCTTCTAGAAGCTACTGGACTCAGGTCAATGGCCACTGTGCTCTGCTGTTCCCTGCTAAGGGGCCTTTAAAGAAAGAGCCAAAGACGTCTGTCAGATACCAGGAAGCCTGCTGGGTCCTCCTCTGTCTCTCAGCCTCCCAGGAGAACAAAAATGAAGGTTATTCCTACAGAACATAGTCTCCTCATACCCCCCCCCCATGGTTTCCTGGTGTGATTTTCACCTTGGGCCTCTCTTCATGAAGTCTATCTGTAATCAATCAATTAAACCTTATATTGATTTTGCACTTCTAAAAGGATCCTTGGAGCCTCTAAGGTAAGTTGGTAGAACATTTTCCCCTTGCAAATGTGATGCTGGAATCATCCTGGTCCTCTCAAGCATCTCCATGCAGGCAGCACTCCCCCCTACATATACTTACACCTTGACCTAAAATAGAGCTTCCTGACTCTCCCTCAGAGACCCTACAGCAAGAAAAGCGAGTGGAGTCCCACTGCCTTAGGTCATGTTGCACCCTGTCTCGCTTGTAGATTTTTATTTTCTCATCCTGCTAAGTACCTTGAAGCAGAGTTTGTTCCTCTTAATTAGCTCCTGTTTATAAGGCACCACTCCAATCGCGGTGCTGTCGGAGCTATGCATGACCGAGTGGGAATCCTCACATTGTCCACACCCTTTATCCTCATGCATACATACAACACACATCCTGAGCGAGGTGAATCTGGAGGATGGCTGGCTGCTGACACACAGGTCCTTGAGGATGGAGAGTGGAGTTTCTAAGCCAGGTGAGTCCGGGAATGAGACAAGAGCCTCCCATGGGAAGGGTGCTGCTTCTGTGGCTGGTCCTTACCCTTCCTGAGACACACACAGTAAATAATTTCTAGCTCATCTTCCTGCTGTGGTTTCTGTTTCTGGATGGTGAGTGGATGGTGGGTACAGTGTAGCTGCATTCTCAACGTGTTTGAAAAGGAAAAAAAGATTCATTTTAAATTATAGCATGTTCAATTAGATGTTGAATAATACTTTCCAAAGAAACATTTTAAATACCAGTTTCATTTGCTTCTGCTAGCATGCTCACTAAGACTGGGTTTATTAAATTTTCCAATGTGTGAAGAATTGTGCTACACATCCTTATTAAGGTGTCTGATTTCATAGCTACCTTTACAAATGTACACGTTAAACCTGGCTTTTTTTTGGTAAGGCTTTTTATTCTTTTTAATTTTCATGACTCTAATGAAATTTTTAAACTAGGTTGGAATTTAATTTTTTTTTTTAAAAAAAACTGATTGAAATACAGCAGTGAACATGAAGATTTTTATTTTACTTACCAATGAAAATTTATTTTAAAAAAGTATTTATTTTTAAATAAAAATATATTAAATTTAAGCCAAAAATATATTTGCTGTTTCCTGTCAAATTCACAAAATGGCTCCATATAATTTACATAGATGTCAATGCTATTTTGAGTAATCCATATCTTGTTCTAAGACTATAGCAGATTATACTTTGTCTTCTAGCTGCTTTTCAATTCAAGAGAAGCCTCACTTTATTTTGATAATCAAGATTTCTGGATGTTCCAGCAGGATCCTCAGTCAACGTAAATTTACATAACCCACCTTCCACTCTCTTGTCTATAATTAGTGCAGCCGTCACCAGGGAGCCACAGTCTTGTGGGCAGGTAGCTATGGGTACAGCAGGCAAGCTTTAGTGGAGCATTTCCTTTTAGACCGTTCTATCACTTTTCCTCTCATTTCGAATGACTCAGGGCCTGTGGAAGAGATTGCTTTTCTTTTTAATCAGCTTTCTCTTCAAATTTTGACTTTCCTTACCAAATTACAATCTCTTCTCCATGCCCTGTTTTCCAGGCGACATAGACGAGGCTTTGGAGGTCATTAGATCAACATTTGGGATGTATATGTGGCATGTCTCCTTACAGCTTTCATGTTTGCCTGATATGATCCATGCCTATAATCCCAGCACTTAGGAGTCAGAGGCAGGCACATCTTTGCGAGTTTGAGGCCAGCCTGGTCTACAGAGTGAGTTCCAGGAGAACCAGAGCTACACAGAGAAATCCTGTCTTGAAAAACCAAAAAAAAAAAAAAAAAAAAAAAGTGCAAAGTTCAAAGAGTAGAATGCTTGCCTAGCTCTGGATTAAGGCGTGGTGACATATACCCATAATCCTAGCATTTAGAAAGTAGAGACCAGAAGATCAAGGTCATCTTCAGTTATGACACAAGGATTTAAGGCTGCATGAGACCCCATCTCAGAGTATCAACAACAAAGTGTGTATAATCCTGCTAAAAATACAGCACAGTCATAAATACAGTAGCAGGGGCTGGAGGCATAGCTCAGTAGTTGAGTGCTGACCCAGTGTCTGGAAGGTCCTGGATTCTACACCTAACACTGAGGGATCTTCAGAATAGGAATAGCTTTCTCTTTTTCTTCTCTACCTAGTGCTTAAATTGTCTTAAGACATTTGATATCACATTTAAAAGAAGAGAAACCAAGCTGGCTTGATGGTGCAAGCCTTTGATGCCAGCATTTAAGAGGTAGAGGCTGGAAGATCTCTGTGAGTTCAAGGCCAGTCCGATTTACATAGTAGGGTCTAGGACAGCTAGGGAGCACAGTGAGACCCTGTTTGAAAATAAATGAATAAATTAAAAGAAAAGAATAAAAAACAATTTTTTTTCATGCTCTTACACAGTTAATATGGTACTCAACCCAGATTACTCTTTCCAGACACCAACAAGCATGGTTCTTGCCATAAGTGATCAGTCAGTTCCTCACAGTTTATTTCAAACCTAACAGGATCTTCTTGGAATTAGGGCTCAGTCCCACAGGATTAGGACGTAGTCTCATAAATCTGTTCCCGTTTCAGATACCAGCAGCAAACTCCAGGTTGTGGACCAGGCTTCTGATAGACTGAACATGATGTTCCTATTCATTTACTAGCATCAGTCACATGTTAATATTCAAAACTCAAGCTAAGGCTTGTTCTTCTTATCAGAAGGGACAATATAGGTGCCAGGGATGTGACTCAGTTGGTCTAGTGCTTGCTCAGCACACACAAAACTCTGCGTTTCATCCCCAGCGCTGCATTAAAACCTGGCATAGCTGCACAGTAACCTTGGCAGGAAGATACAAAGTTCAGAGTTCTTTTTGACTACATACAAATTTGAAACCAGCCTGGGATATATAAAACCCTGTCTTCTCAAATCAATAAATATATAGAAAAATAAGTAAATAAAAGATAATGGCATACAGATAAATAGCCAGGAGAGAGTGGTGCACAGGTAGGGCCTCTCGTGATATGGGAGTATAGAAAGGTCAGTGCACGGGTCATATTGCTGATAATGTCCTAGACACCTTCAGGTGTTCAGGCCCTTAGAAGCTCTTTGAATCACTGAATCTTCTTAGAGGCTCCATTATCTTCAGCAGGATTGGTTTTCTCCTTGGACATTGGTCATCAACTCAAGGTTGAGGGCTAGGTCAAAAGTCTAGCCCTCTGAACATGCTGCAGAGGTCTGTGCTTTGACATACTATAAAGGGGGTAGTGAACAGACACTTGTTCCCCACAGTTCACAAAGTGCAGACTTCCAAGATCCCAGGTCACGTTGGGTGGGGTGTTCTTGTGACGGTATGCCAAGGGAGAACCACATTTGTCCTGTGAAAGGGACCTGACGTAGTCATTAGATGAAACTTCTTCCTCAATAAATGTAAGGAATTCAGTCCCTAACACAGTTAGAAGTTAGCTCCTGCCTTTTGGAGGGACACGTTCAAACCATAGCCATACATCTTAGCCTTTTTGTCAGCCAGCCCCGAATCTCTGTCACGTCATTACCATCTGTTAAGCTTCAGAACTGAAATGACTCGAAAGAGCCATGTGATGAAAACTTGGTCACCAGTCTGTATCACTACTGGCAGATACCAGAGCCTGTGAGAAGTGAGGCCTAATGGAAGGAAGGACTTTGAGAGAGTGCCTCTGAAGAGGACATTGGGTCCCCAGTCTCCTTCCCAGGTGACCAGGCCTCCTCTTCCATATACTCACTATCATGATATTTCACCACAGACCCAAAGACAGCAGAGCTTTCCGTGTGGAGAGTGAGACCTATAATTATGAGCCTAATAAATCTTCTTCCTTTTAAATTGATTATCTGAGGCATTTCACCATCAAGAGGGCCTGCGGAGACGGCCCAATGGAAATCCTTGCCAAGTAACCATGAGAACTGGAGTTTAGATTCCCAGATCCCACAAAAATACCAGGTGGGCATGGAGGCCTGCCTCTAGCCCTCACTTCAGAAGGCAGGGATGGGAGATTGCTTGAGTAAGGTGGCTAGCAAGACTAGTCAAAGCTGGAAGTTCTAGATCTGGGTAAGAGGGCCTGCCCCAATGAATACGGGAAAAGAGCATTAAAACTAATTCCTGACACCAACATCAGGCTGCATGTGCATGTACCCATGTCACCGTTCACTTGTGTGCCCACCCACATGAAAGCAAGAAGCACACGTGTGTGTGCACACAAACACACACACAGGAGTAAAGAAGGCTTGGCGGTGCAGCTCAGTGGTAGAGAGCTTGCCCAGCATTTGTTTACAGGCCCCAAGTTCAACCCTTAGCATTCTAAAAATTAAATTAAAAAAAAAATTAAAGGCAAATCAAATGCCAGGTAGAAAGAAGGTGAGATGGAGGCGAGATGCAGGAGGTGATGTGGGGGGAGGGGTTCTAAAGAGACACATCCTAGGCATGGACACCAGGACAAGGGCCCAGACTCTGAACGCTGCAGTCAAAAAGCAGACGTGTGAGTCAAGGGTCAAGGAGGCCAGTGGTGGCTGAATCAGAGGCCTGTAGATGGTTGGTGAGGTAGGGCTGTGCTCAGCAGGCTAGGTAAAGGAAGGAGCTGGGACCTTCAGGGACCTGAAGTATGGTTCTGGTGGCCCTCTGTGCTGTGACTTCACGGCTGCCTGCCTAGTGTTATAATCTAAAATCTGCTCTACTTACTGCCTTCCCTGATCAGTACAGGGCTTCTCCCTGGACTCCACTCAGTTAGAAGGGTCTCTGTTCTGGTGTGCCGCAGCTTCAGGACACCAAATCCACATGCCTCTCCCTCCCGGGCACAACCCTAACTGACAGTCCTCGCCTCTCGTGCTTAGGAGATGCCAAAAACTAGGTAAAGCCAGTTCCTGGCCTGCACTGTACAGCCTTCTTTGGGTATGCGTTCCAGCCTCTCCACTTTCTGGAAACCACAAGCTGAGAGTCTATTGGTCTCAACCCCCTTGGCTGTCACTGTAACCGGGCATCTGTCCTGGACTGTGAGAAGAGAAAGAACTAAGTGTCCATCCTTTATTGGTCTATGTGTCACCTTGAGAGCAGTGTCACTCACCCTAGGCCACAAGAGGAGTGTCATAGAGAGAAATGCCACAAGACACTATCTTAGGTGTTATAGGTAATATTGTTCATCTTTATTTATTATTGTATGTGGGGGGAGGGCACACAAGTGCCATCATATAAATGTACAGGCCTGGGAAAAACAGGAGGGGATCGGTTTTCTTCTTCTACCATGTAGCTCCAAGATCAACTCAAGGCAGAAGGCATGGCAGCAGCCTTTGGCTCATCTGCCGGTCTGGCCCTTTGGCCATCATTTGTTTGGAACTCTGGGAGTGTAGATGGGATTAGACATGGCAGTGGGCTCTGTAGTCTGTTTTCATGCCCCCAACAGCAGTGCTGGGCACTCTCCCTATGTGTACTTCTACTTCCTTCAGGAAATAAAGAAAACAGGAAAGTGGGAAGGGACAATCAGAAGTGACTTCTGTCAAATAAAAGTTAACGCAGGGTGGAGCTTGTAATATTCTTCCCTGTTTAAAGGGAGGTAGCAGGTCTTTTAAATCCCAAAGCCCAAGAATCATGCAAGTGTGGAAAACTTGAATTGTAAATACAGCCACGGGTGAGCTAGCACAGGATGTTAGTCCCAATTATGCAAGATGGTCTTTTAAAGGAACTCAGGAGTGGCAAAATTAAAAGAAAATTCATAAATAAAATGATGACAATTCCAACTTCTCCCCTCTCCTTAACCTGACAGTTTACCCTGTCTGTCAAGAGGTGTGGGTTGTGGGAAACTGGACACATTTGTAATGCCAGAACTCTAGGAGACTGAGACAGGGCAATCTCAAACTCAGGTCCAGAACAGGATGCTAGGAAAATCATGGATATAAAGGATGGGTAGGGAAAGAACCGTAAAAGCAGGTGATGAGCTGGGAGGCAGAGTTTGTGTGTGTGTGTGTGTGTGGGGGGGGGGGGCTCTGGGTTGGATGGTCTAGACTATATTAGCCAGCACTCATAGAGAACCTCTAAGGCCTGGAATTAAACTTTGCTCTTCACTTTGCTTCTAGAAACAAGGATAATAAACCAAGGTGCAAAATCTCCACTTCCAGTCCCACAATCCCAGCCCTGGAGTAGGTGAATACTTTTCTGGACTCTGTGAACATTGGCCTGGAAGAACCTTAGCCCTCCCGACCTTCTTCCTGCGTCAAGGTATTCAGTGGGCTGATGGTAGAGACAAAGGCATCTGGAGAAAACAGATGTCTTCCAGGTCACTATCTCCCCTCTGAGCAGAAATGAAGACTGTAGGCCTCTAGGCCAAGGCCAAAGAGCAGGAGGTCTTGTTGGCCTTCAGAAGTCATTGGAGGGCAGAGGCAGAGAGATGGCTGAGAGTTTAAGAGCGCTGTCTGCTCTTCTAGAGGACCTGGGTTCAATCCAGCACCCAGGTGGTGTGTTGATATTTTGTTTGTACTCTAAACAAATAAAGCTTGCCTGAAGGTGAGAGGGCAGAGCCAGCCAGAGAGTTTGCCATAGAGGTCAGGCCGTGGTGCCACACATCTTTAATCTTAGCACTTGGGAGAGAGCCAGAGATCCATCTGAATCTCTGTGAGTTCAAGACCAGCCTAAAACTACACAAGATTAATTTAGTCTAAAAGAAAAACTGAGCCAGGTATTAATGCCCAGCACTTGGGATCCCATCTCTCTGCTCCCAGTACTTAGGAAGCACACACCCCTTTAATCCCAGCACTAGGAAGATTGAGACAGGAAGTGATATGACTGGGCAACGAAAGGAATATAAGGCAGGAGGGAAGAGGAGTTTGGCTCTTCCATTTCAGCCTGCGCTTCCCTTGCTTCCCCCTTTAAGTCTGAGGATTCATGGAGAGGGGATCTTCCCCTTTAGGCTGAGGAGTTGGTGAGGTAAGAAGTGGCTGTGGCTTGTTCCTCTGTCTCTCTGATCTTTTAGCGTTTGTCCCATATCTGGCTCCGGATTTTTATTATAAGACCAATTAGGATCCCTGCCACAACATGGCAGCTTACCTTTGTCTGTAACTCCAGTTCCAGGGATCTGACACCCTCTTCTGCCCTCTCTAAAGGCACTGCACAGAAAGATGTGCAGGCAAAAAGCCCATATAAAATAAAGTGAGAATTAAAAATTAAAAACATAAAGATTTATTGCCAAAAGAAGTCACAGAGAAGGGAGTACTGAGAGGGAGGAGAACATATATGCAAATGCCAAGAGCCAGTGTTCCCCAGATGTTCAACCCACATCAGGCAGTATTCCTAAGGCAGTATGTTGTACCTGTATCAGGACCACTTCAAGAGACCTTGCAGCGTTTCTGAGAACTGTATCAGAAATGACATAAGAAACATCTGCTGTTGAGGGTTTTCAAGTTTCTTGATCTGGTTAATGCAACAAAGGCTCTGCTCCAAGAATCATAAACAAAAACTAACAGCTCCTGAGGTCACAGCTCAAGGCAGAACAGAACACCAAGGAGGAGTGAGGCTTAGGGTAGAGTTCTTCAGGCTTCTTCTTTCCCTTGACTTCCACGATTTTACTTGGGACTCTAGGGCCTTGGCTGAGGTGTACATTTGCCTCAGTACTGGGAAATGCCACAGAAACCCACAGTGACTCACTGTCCTGGCAGAGGGAGCCTAGGTCAGCAATTAATGTGTGTGTGAAGGCCTTTCCTTTGTGTGGTCCCTCCCCCAAGCATTATCAAAGTATCCAAGCCATGTGGGTGGTCTGCAGAAACTTCTTTCTCAGCTTCAGCCCAGCTGGAGCAGTGGAATGTTCCCTGCCTGCCACATTCTGCTCATGGTAGAAGCATGAGACAGTGGGATCTCTTTCCAAACCAGCAAAGACACTTGTCATTCCCTCATTTGTATGTTCATATACAGATATTTCTGGAGTGTCTCTGTGCCAAGCATTATCCCAGGTTCTGAGAATGCAAGAGAAAGAAAACAGATGGGGCCAGTGATGTGGCTCAGCAGGTAAAGGGGCTTGCAGCCAAGCTGACGACCTAAGTTTGACCCCTGGAATCCCTCATGGTGGGAGGAAAAAGCCAGCTCTAATCACACACACACACACACACACACACACACACACACACACACACACACACACACATGCACGCACATAGACACATGCACACACGCATACACACATGTGCACATACACACATGCATACACACATACATGTGCATGCACACACGCATGCATGAATGTGCGTGCACACACACATATACACACACATACACTCATGCACACACACACAGTCCTAATAAACAAGTTAGAGTAAGAACATTTTAAATAGATAAGTAAAGAAGATGGGCAAGCTGCTGTTGTGATAAAGGTGACAGTTAAGAAATATACCAGTCAAGCCTGGAGATGTTATGAAGAAAAAACACATGTTGACCATAACAATGATAGAAAATAGTGGAGGGAACTTTGAGGAATATGACCAGGAGGTTTCTCTGGGGATGTGATTCACCCAAAGGCTAGAAGCAGTGTTCCTGAGAAAGGGCAAAGAGGAAAGGTGGTAAGCATGGTGGTATGGTAGTGTTTGTTAAGGTACTGTGATGTAAATGAATATGCCTGGAGGGTGCAGTTTGGCGTTTGGATGGTTTGGTGTATCCTGCCCTGAAGTTGTCAGGGGTGGTAGGCTTTGGGGAAGAGCAGTGTGAATTAGGTACCAACCAAATCTTCCTCAAATGAGATGAAAAGGTGGGAGTGAGGCTTAGGGAAGGGCAGAACCGTGCAGTAGGAGACTTGGAGGATGCTTCCACGCACCAGTTTGTGACAAACAGCATGCATGTTGAACCTTAGGAAACATGCTGAAGATAAACAGCCTGTCCTAGAGAGATGGTGGCAAGAAAAGGACACCCTCAAGACACACCCAGTGACCAAGAAAGAGCAATGGATGGAGGGTGAGGAGATACTGCCCTGTTTGCCCCAAAGAGGCTGTGGTAGGGGAGTAAAGCTTGGGAAGGCCTGAGCAGAAAAGAGGCCTCAGGGAGGTTAGGCCATTGAGGGCACATCTTTGAGGCTGGACAGACAACACGGGTACTCAGCTTACAGAAGAGAACCTAGCACTCACCCACAGGACACCCTGGTTTCTCAGAGGCCAGTAGCCACCCCAGTTCCTCTAGTCTAGGGAGTCAGGGCCAGGTAAGGCAGCCAGTAACAGGACTATTTTGTTGGGTGTGCTTAGGCCTGCTGTGGGACATGAGAACTACAAGCCGTCCAAGGAGTATTTTGTGGGAGGAGTGTGATTCAGGAAGATCGCACTACAAGATCCATTGAGGAACAAGACTGCTAGAATGAGGCAATGCAGCTCTGTGGGAAGGACTGCTGCTTGAATGGACCCACAGGAATGAGCGTCAGGGAGTAAAGACAGTGGGGTTGGACTGTGGTCCAGTTATGCGTGTGCACTCTTGAAGAGGACAAAAGCTTAGAGAAAATTTGTGATGCTCTTTTGAGAGCTGATGGGCATAACTGGAGCTGTATTGACCTTGAGTCAGTTACAACTTCCTGCTTCTCCACGTGTACAAAAGGCGTAACGTCTGAGATACTAGGCCTAGTACTCACTTCAAGACTCAGTAGTCCTGGGGCCAATGACACTTGCCAGGATCTTTGGGAGTAAATGAGAAGTGTGTGCAGAATGCTCAAGAAACCATACAGCACCGCAAATGTACCTGGGCTAACCTGCTCCCAAAAGGTGAGCAGAGTCTGGTCTGGTTAGTACTTGGATGGGGGGAGTCATGTTGAATGGGATGGAATACAAGTTACAGGGTCTGTAATGACGAGGCCAAGGTAATTCTATAGAGAATTCTCTCTAAAGGGCTTCAACCATCATCTTGATCTGAAATATTCATTTTTAATATATCTCAGCATCCTGGTCACTATGGTAGCTGACAGGGTTCACAGCTGGTGCTCCCCGGCCCCAGTAGGCTATAAAACACCTTCCATTACCAGGAGAGCTAGGCAGCAGGGAGGAAGGTTCCTAGTCAGTCCCAAATTGATTTCTTCATGTCCTGTGACTAAAGTGTGTGGTGTCTTCAGCAATGGAATCTTAGGTTTACTGTCAGGTTCTGGTAGGCAGCTAATACCAGTGGTAATAGCGTGTGTTGTTTGGGGGTTTCTGGGACACCTTTAACAACCCACTCAAGGACTATATCCCCACACCTGGCACGGGGCTCTTCATTTGTCAACCATGACTTCTGGGAGGGGCATAATCCTGTGTAGGGTAACACAGATTCAACTCTTTTCTGTGAATACATTCTTGGTGTTAGCCATCTTCTCGACTCCCTTCTGCCTACCTGCATCACTCTGTGTCTTAGTATGAAATCTTCAGATCGGTGTCTCTAACTTAGAGTAGCTCTGGAATGCAGAATACTAGAAAGGGACCTCTGGGGGGGAGGGGGAGGAAAGGTCATAGAGGGGTCAGTGTAGAACACAGGACATGAGAACAGAGGGTAATGGGGAGGGAGACTTAGATGGGAGCACCATTAAAATTCTCCTTATTATACTTCATCACATAAGGCCATTTTCTCTGTTCGTGGCTCACACTAGTTTCGAGGAGTTCTATAGAATGTTTACAGTGTTTAGTACATGCCAGGTCCAGGTTTGCCATAATCATCTAGTATTATTTCTACTTGGGTGAGGAATGATGTCCTTTGGGAGGGTCATGTTATCTGTAGCAGCTCTGAAAGTCAATACCAGTCAAAAACACCAGGCCTTACTAACAAAATACAAGTTCTGCCCTCTATTTTAAAAGAGAAAACCTTTAACACTTCTGTGAATCCTCTGTAAGTGGACATAGTTCATATTTCCCACACATTCTTTTCACAAGGTGCATATAATAAAGTGATGTCAACAACACAACAAACCTAAAAATTTGTTGATGAAAAACCTGTGAAGGAGGTACGAAGCTGTTCAAAGTAATTTATGGCACATTTTACAATCAGTTATTTTGGGTAATGAAGTAAATAAGTACTTTGAATAGAGGTGTGGCAGGAACAATTGTCAACAGGGTTAGAAGAAAAATATTATTTTTTGGCAGCTGGATTAAACTACTTACTTCCACCCACCACGCTAGCATCTTACACTTACAAATTTTTAACACAGGGGACAGCTTGGTAGCCCAGTTGGTAAGGCACCATCCAGGCAAGCCTAACAGTCCCATCCCTGAAATATACTGTGGAAACAGAAAACCATCTCTTGGAAGTTGTCCTCTGACCACAGCATGCACACTGTGACATGCACACATACACACACACACACACACACACACACACACACACACACACATGCACTCACGCATGCACGCACACACGAGCACACACACACACACACACACACACACACACACACACACACGCGCACATTCATACACACTACAATTTATGGTCAAATAAAAAATTTAAACCCCAGGCAATGCTTTTGAGATCGTGTGATCATGTGGAATTGGGCTTATTTTGTTTTTGTATGAGTGTTTTTCAGGTACATGTGTTCACCCCATGATGGCCTGGTGTGGAGGGGAGGTGAGAAGAGAAAATCAGATCCCCGGAACTGGAATTATAAGTGGTTGTGAGCCACCTCAAGGGTGCTAGGAACTGAACCCAGGTCCTCTGTGAGTTCAGTGAGTGTTCTTAATACTGTGCACTCTCAAGCTCAAATTGTATTGTTTTTTTGCTTGGTTGGATTTTTTTTTCTTGCCAGGGGTTAAAACTAGGGCTCAGCTGACAATCTGAGTGAATTTAAGGGTTAAATCTGTGAAGGACACTAATGTCATGTGACATTTGATCCGGAAATGTCACCATACAATTCCTTGGATTGTTCAAAACTGAAATCTTATGCTCATCAGTAACCAAAATCAGACCTAGCTATGTGTTTGCTTTTTTTTTTTTTATTTATTTATTTATTTATTTATTTATTTATTTATTTATTTATTTATTTATTTATTTATCTATCTATCTATCTATCTATCTATCTATCTATCTATCTATTTATTTATTTATTTATTTATTTATTTATTTATTTTAGCCAGGATGTCATGTAACCCAGGCTGGAGTTAGAGGTACCCATTATGGCTGCCTCAGCCTCCCCGGTTTTATTATCAACTAGAAGTATTCTTCATAGGAGAAGCATGGCATAATTAAGCCATCATATATATTTCCTCATCGCCTGACAGAGGAGGTACTCATTCACAATCAATTATGATAATACAGAAGTTGTAATATCTAGATTATAGAAGGCAAAGAATTCCATTGAAGCCAAACTCCAAATAATGCAGATTTCACTCTGAAGAGCAATTTGATTAGTATGTTAACTTTCAATAAAAGTGAGACACAGATAAACACCAATACATCCTGAATTTATTGGCCACTGGCCTTCGGGCCGATATGAAACTCTTCGCAGGGTAAACCCTGATCGTGAGGCAAGAGACTGACCCCTAGTGGAGGTGAAGCATAGCACCATCGTTCAGCCCGCAGGGCCCAGCGCTGTCCACCCCCATTTTCTATCTCCCGCAGGCCCCAAACCACACTGCTAGGGGGAAAAAAAAAAACATTTTAATGCAGGAAATATCCCCTACATAAACACGTGATTTAAAGAAAAAAAAGCTTCAAGCCAACTTTCCTGCAGCATGGTTGTTCGTAATATCAAACAAAAAAAATCCCTTTAAGATTACTTTTCCTACTCTGGTAGATCAGTGTGGTGCCTCCAATCCACTTGGAGGACCACGATGGTGCAGGGTCAGAGGGAACCTACCAGATAAGAATTCACACTCCCCCCCACACACACACACATACCCCGGAACCTTTCAACTCAGAGCAGCTGAGCCAGCAATTCTCTCCATGAATCATGGGGCTCTCCACCTTCACTGAGAGCCGTCTTCTTGGCAGTGGGCATCAATTAACTCAAATTTGAGCGTACTAAGAATGGATGACAGCTGTGCCACAAAAAAATTGACGTCTGTATCATTACCCCAACCCTACCCCAAGATCAGCAATCACCTTAGAAGAGTAGGTGGAAAGAACGTTAGGCCAGAGGTTCGGGAGGAGTGCTGTGAGATGCTTTTGGACTTGACTGGCTATTGCACTCAACTCACCTGCCCGTAAGACTTGAACAAGACCAAGCCAGTCAAAATTCCAAAAGGGATGCGCGGGCTCACAAGGCCCCACCCCTAGCTGAAGAGTTATTGGTGGTTGGTTGCTGGGGTGAGTGTGTCATTTTTCTTTGGGGGTGGAGTTACTGGTATGTCGCTCTGTGCTCCTGTGGATGGAAAACGGGTTATGAAGGGATGGAAGGGAGCGGTACCTGCTGAGGAGGGGTGTAGGTAGAGGTGTAACGGAGAGCGCCAGATGATCAAAATACACTGCACTCGTGCATGAAGTCCTCTAATAAAATATTATATTAAAAAAATCTCCCAATCAATGCATGTTATATTTTAAGCTTAAAGAAAGGAAAGTTGAGAAAAACATAAAGGCTGACATATTGACTCTGACTTCAGTGCACTTACCCAGTATGTATGAAGCTGTGGGCCAAATCTTAACGCTATAAACAAAAATCAAAACAGTAAAACTGAGTCAGATATTCACAAATATTTGTCCCGATAAACTCCAGTGACAAGAAAAAATTTTGCTTAAGATTTCCAGGCCAGGATACAGCTCAGAATTAAGAGTACTAACCTATACAACCAAAGCCGAGTTTAAGCCCCAGCAACACACACACACACACACACACACACACACACACACACACACACCTATGAGTCCATTAAAATTTAATGTTAGGTAGGTTATGGAGAAGATAGTCATAAAGTGATTGCTTTACAAACTCAGAGTACCTCAGTCTGATGCCCTGAACCACATAAAAATGCAAGTGAGGTGGTATGTGAAATCCCAATATGAGGAAATGGAAATAGGTTCCTTGGGGCTCACTGGCCAATTAACTATATAGCTTACTTGGTCAAACTCTAGGCCACTGAGAAGCTCTAGTTTAAAAACAAAAACAAAAAGATGGACCCGAGGATCATTCGAGATTGTTCTGCGTTGATGACGAACACACTCAAAATTTCAAAGTTTCTGTAATCTACATTTTATTCCTAGACAATAGTATAAAGTCACAAACCACTCAAAGTTCCTAGAAAAGATTTTCAATATTTTATTTATCAGGAGGAGCAATGATGCCCAACCCTTGTATGGAGATCACAAAAACAACTTCCAGGAGTGGAGTCTCTCCTTCCATCACCTCAGCTTTCCGGCCTGTTGGCAAGGGCCTGCACTACTGAACCATCTCGCCCTCGACTTTATTTCCAAGTAAGATCTTCTACCACAGGCTGATCCCACACTCTCAATACTGTCAAGCAGGATCCTCTTGCCTCCAGCTCCTAAAAGCTGGGATTAGAGGTGTTTTGCCACCATGCCTAGCTTGTGTTAAATTTTAAATCTAGCCAATGTGGTTCTAGTTCTAGAAACCCAGAAATTTTCCTTTTTAAAACTATATTATAGAAAACACTGCAAATAAAAATACATCACACACCGAGATTACCCAGACCCAGAACTCAAATGAACTTCTATATTTAGAATAGCCATTTGGAACAGAACGGTGGTGCTTTACATTGGATTTTGTTCATTACTGAGTATATTTTCATGCACTTATCCACCACTAAAGACGAAAAATTCATGACAAAAAAAATAAAGAAAACCAAGATTTATACCCACGCATGACTGGTTCTCATCTCCAGCCCTTCACCCCTTATAGTCTCTCGTTCTCTTCAGACATGCTGAAGTTTACTCAAATATACACTAGTTCGCGAAAATACATGTCACATTGGCTAGATTCCACCTATGAGGGAGAAGATGCAGGTTCTCTCCCCTGAGATTGTGACTGAACTAAATATTCTACAGTTTATCTATTCTCCTATATATGTTGTGGTTGCATTTTACCCAGCTATTGATGTACAAACAGGTTGATTCCACTTCTTTGCTACGGTGAGTAGGGCAGCAGTAAACAGGGAGGCATATGGTGTTCTGTGGGTATATCCCCAGGAGTGAAATAGTGGGGTCATGTGGTAATTCTATTTTTAATTACTTGAGGAATCTCAAAACTGATTTCCAATAATGGCTATATTACTTTTCATCCCCACCTCTTCAACTTCTGTCATTGATAACAGCCATTCTGACTAGGGTAGTTTTAATTTGCATTTCCCTGACAGAGATACAGAACACTTCTTAAAATAGTTACTGGCTATTTGTTTCGGCTCAAAAGACTAACCAGTCAGTTCATTTCCCCATTTGTTGATTGGCACAAAAACATGGCATCCAACTATTTCAAATAGTTCCTAAACGAACCCCCCACCCTATCCTCTCAAGACAGGGTTTCTCTGTGTAGCCCGGGATTTCCTGGAATTGGCTCTGTAGGCCTTGAATGCTCAGAGAACTGCCCGCCTGCCTCTAAAGTGCTGGATTAAAGGTGTGCGCCACCACCGACTGGCTCCCATAGGCTGCTTCTTTCACCGGTTCCTACTGACCAGTTTAGCATACACATCTAATAGTTTTAAATTTCTTACACCCTGGAAAACACCATACCAAATGTTTCTTCGTTAAGTATAAACAGCTCAGGTTCTCCAGTACTGAATAGCAATTGGAGTAAAGACATATGCCAATGTCCGAGAGCCTGAATCCATGTGAGGATGCCACTGTCACATTTCACATCTCCAAATCTTTTATTCTGGGCTGAAAGAAAAACAAAAAACTGATCCAATCAGAAGCTTCTGGCAGCTGGCTCTACCATCTCATTGGTGAGAGCCAATTGCTATTCTTAGCACAAAGCGCAGCCATGACCTGAGTTTCTTCTTTGTGTGGATATCTAAAACACAGGGAAGCTCAGCGGAGCCTACTCGAAGTCTAAAAAGTGTCTGCAACAGAGCAAAAAGAGTCACAACTCATGAGCTCCATTACGTTATAAGATAGCAATCGTGGCCACACCAGGGCCTTTCTCACTGGGCTAGAGAACACTGGAGGTGTCAGCTTCCTAGCAGAGATTCGGCTTTATCAGCCCTTTTAGCGAGACTCAATGCACTGTAGAGATCTGTGGCTCTGCCTCAGGGGACTCCATGGTTTCACATCTATGAATCCATTCTCTCCTAGAGCAAGTGTCAAGACTTGGAGACCTGTTTTTACCTTTGGGGGGAAAGCTGGCTGCTGCAGTGATGCAATGCTTCATGAAAAAGTCCCCTAAACCTGGAAATCTCCCTAACACTGTTAGTGCTGCTGACATGAAATACATGATAGCATCTCTAGCTCTATTCTAAACAAGGGTTGCAATCAGGATGAACACAAGGGAAGGGGTTAATACACAGTTCCTTGCTTTCTGTTGATAAAGCCACTGAAGATGTAATTCCCATGGAAGAAAGCAGAGTCATGATGAAGAATTAGTTCACAGGACACCAGCTATTACCCAGAGAGTGAAGTTCCAGCCTTTCAGAACACAGTAGATCAGCATGAAGCCTAATACAGACAGGAATGACCACTCTGAATGTTTGGATAAGCATCAGTTCTGTGTTCAGTGGATTTCTTGTTTCTTACATGAAAAGATTAACTAGGGAATAGGCTTAAATGTACTAGAATCTTTCAATCACCACTATTAGAATGTTGTCCGAGTCATGGAAATTCTGGAACAAATGTTGAGAGTCTAGTTCTGAAAAATTTTTTTAATGTGGTACTTGTCAAAAATGGTCCACTCATAGGTATTAAACATTTTATTTAAAGATTTTAATGTAAAAAAATATACAAATACAGATTACATTATAGTGAACAAGGCAGTATTCTACATGACAAAAAACCAAAACAAATCTCTAAATTAAATGTACCGGCACCGAGGACACATGGAACCAGACATCTGGTCAAACAATCTGACCACAGATTAGGTAAAATAAATGGTTTCTAGACACCAAATGCCAATCACTCCGCCATCCATACCAGCAATCCCCTGATGAGTATTAGAGAGCTTTTATATAACATACAAAGAGTTGAAATGGCACCTTAAGGACTGAAAACCAGAACTCAATTAAAAACATTTGTAATAATTCTCTATAAAATACACACAGTAAATCTTATTTAAAAAAAGATTTAAAAACAAAGACCACCATTAATAATGGTTAAAACCTCATTGTAGAAAAATGTTCATCACTTGTACAGTATTGGCAGAAAATGGACAAGTTTTATTGGGAGGTGAGGCTAGGAAAGATACGTAACTTGAATTATTTCATTTAAATTTGTTGACCAACGTGCGTGAAAATTCACCAACTATCCCCTTCGTAAACTGTTTTACCACACAAAGCAGACTCACACTCCAATAAGTAAATAAAAACAACAATAACAACAAACCTGAAGAAAATGTTTAAGATAAAGTACAAAATCCCAAGAGTCCTAAAGTTGGCCCAGTGATGTGCATTCTTACACAAACTCGGTGACTATTCTATATTCCAAAATGCCCTAAGGGAAACAGCACCACTTAGAGGTCATGAACATACCGGCACTCCAGAATGTGTTACAAATTTATGACGTGAACACTGCCTTTTGAGTTAAAATAAATTCTAAGTACTAAGGGAAGCATATATACCTCTCAAACATGAAAATGTATATAAACAACTGCTTTCCATGTGCATTTTACTGCATTTATTTGGCTTGCCCCCCCCACCCAACACACACATTTACTTATTGCAGGGGAGGAGTATGATGTGCCACGGTGCACCAACCGACTTGTGGGAGCTGGGTCCTTCCTGCCACCATGTGCACAAAGTGCCTTTGCCTGCTCAGCCACCTCACCGCTCCCTTATTTGGCTTCAATCAACGGAGGTTTCCATTGCTTTCTGCCTTAAATTATTTGAAAAGAAAATACACGACATAAATTGGGGAAACCTCACCCTTCTAATGAAATGTAGCGTCCCCAAAAGATAATTTTAAATACCGACACGTTTAAAATCATTATAATGCTACATAGTATCCCTAAAATTAAATTTTACTGATTTGACAACTGTAGTTTATTTAATTATTTTAAAGTTCTTTATATAAAAATATTTAAAATAAACAGAATGATGCTACAATGGCACTTTTTTAAATAAAGTGTTGCTAATATTAATGAAAATATTGTAGAGAACTAAAGAATTATGCCCCTGAAATGCATTCTATTATGTATGACATTTGTTACTTACAGAACTATGAAGTGAGTACATGTATGCTATAGAGTTACCCATGTTCATTTACTGTTTTTCTTGAATTTCACAGCAGACTCCATTAACAGGGCTCAAAAGTACAAAAAAATGCACTTTGGGAAAGGAATTGAGAGTGAGTAAGACCTTCTACTTAGAAGATAAATTATGTTCCTGTATACTAGATAATAAAATATATACATACATTCTGCTTTCCTGAATGAATGGAATGCTTTTCTCAGTTCGGTAAGAAGTGAGCACCTCCTCACTGTTCAAACCAAATCTCAAAAACCAACTGTAAGATTCATTTCCAGCAAGAAATAAAACATTCCCATTGTTGTTTCCATAGCTACTTTAAACTTCTTTTTCCTTTAAGTGCATTTTGGGTCTCTGAACTACGAGTATTAGCATGCTAGTTTTCACTGAAAGGCAAGCTCAGCAGCTTTACTCAAAAAAAAAAAAAAACAAAAACAAAAACAAAAACAAAATTAACAACAAAATAAATCATTGCGCCAGCTTTCAAACATAGCTAGTAATTTATAATCCAATTCTCAATAAAGCAAATCATTCACATACCAATTTAATAACTGCTTCTTTAAATATCAATAATTATCCAAATTAATGAGAAGATTTATAGGAGGATTCTTAAACTCAAGGAACTCTGAAACTATCACTACGTGACGTATTGTGAATTACCCTCCTGTGGGAGACTGATGATGTAATCCCACCCACGTCACAGCACAACAGACACTTTGTTTGAGAAGCTGTGGTATTTCCTTTAAAGAAAAGACAACTTTCTTACTCATCACTAGGCCTCTGCAGAGCAAGCATAACTAAAGTGTGACATGACTGTCAGGAAGCTAGTTTCAATTTCTTTTTCTTAGCTTACTTAGCTATATGATTCCTATTGTCTACCACAGGATGTTGAGAAGTTTCTGTAGGTGACATTGTAAAATGTTAACTATGACCAGGCTAATGGGTGGATCCATGCACTAAATGGCAGTAAAGCAGATGCAGAGCTGAAAAGTGAAGATCAGACACATTCTTCTGCAGACATCAAAAGAGGGTTGATGTACTCGAAACCTTCAAATTCAGACTGATCAATCTTCCTCACGATGTCACTGGTAAAAGAAAAATGAATTTATTTTCATCACAATCAAGATTCTTCCAGCCTTTAAACAGTAAAATACAACTAAAAAGAAAAAAAAGTGGCTGCTTAATTATGGAAAGAAAACAAGTTCTGAGATTAATCACAAAGTGATTCTAGCAGTGGGGACTACCAGGGAAACTAATAACCACACAAGCAGCCTGAGAGCCAAGAGAGCTCCGAATCATACTGAGGGCTTTAAAAACACAGAACTATCACGATCCCAGTTATTTTAAGCTTTACCCTGAAGAGCACTTGATTAAGGTAAACAGCCAGATCTAAGTTAGCACCCAGTTCAGCAATCCCTGTAACAGTCGGCCGATGGGGAAGGGAGGGAAGGAGTTCACCAGAGAGAGCTACAGAAACATGCACCAGGAGGGGCTGGCACCATGTCACACCCACACAACACCAGTGGAAGCAAACCATCCAACACTCCAGTACCTAAAGGGACATGCCATACCACCAAGCACCTTGAAGGAGCAGCATACCCCGGATAGCCCGAAGAGAAAGTAGTATCTCTCTCTGTACGTGTGTCTGTGGTGTGTATACACATGTGGTTGACAGCAGGAGGTTTCTTTGGCCGCTGCCCACCTTATGTTTTGAGTAGAGTCTCACTGGACCTGGAGCTCACTAATCCAGATGGATGAGTAACAAGCTCCAAGTCCCAGCATCTGCATGAGTACTATTACAGATATGTGCTGTCACACTTGGCTCTTTATATAGGTGCTGGAGATTTGAACTCAGGTCTACACGTTTGCTTGATAAGCTCTTTACCAACTGAGTCATCTCCCAAACACAACTGTCTGCTAAATTTCCTACAGTGTAAGCCAAGTCCTGCTCTAACCACACCTGTAAAGGGAGGGCAACCTCAAGCTGGCAAAATCAAGGAAGTCAGCATTCATCATTCAGGCACTTGGAGCTGAAGCGCAGGAACAGGAGGGTGTTAAGTAGAAGGTGCTTCCTGAAGGAAGGCTGTGCTACACCAAGACTAACATGTTTACATGAAGGATTTCACCTCCACAAATCAAAAACCTAGTCCAATTTTAGATGTCTTTGAAAAGAGTGAGAATCAGTAAAAACGATAAAAAAAAAAAAAATTAGAGATGTAAGCAAGGAGAGATAGAGAATGGCATCCACTATCAGGGAGTGGTAAATGACATACTCAAGACACCTTTTGTGCTTTAGTGATAAGGCAGGAACAGAGAGAGGTGAGGTGGGTGAAGACAGTTGTTACCTGGGAGGTTTCCGATTAGGGCTGAAGAACTGGAATGCACAGGATGTACAGTAAAGGGATGAAGGACACCTAGTTAGCTGGTGCTACCCTCTGGGTATAATCTGAATAACACAGGATCTAGGCTTGAGACAACAGGGTAAGGACAGGAAGCTCAGATCCAAGCACTATAGGAAAAACAGAAAAGTCCCCTTGGCAGTGGGCTGTGGAATGTGGTGGGTGAAAGACACGGGCTACATCTGCCCACTGGAATAGGTGTGATGCAACAGGCAGACTAAGGCGTGACATAAACTGAGGGACAGCACAGAAAAAGTAGCAAAGATCACTACTTTGGTTTTTAGACTCCAGTTATCTGAGGTGTTTATCTGACAAAGCCAGGGAAATGCTAAACAGATGAAAATGCCCAGGAGTACCACGGAGGGCCAGTGAGATGCTCAGAAACCACCCCCACTTATTCCTCATCGGAGCATGTGAGGCAGACAGCATGAGAAGGAATAGGTTCAGAGAAGTTATGCAATTACAGAAGGTGAGAAGGGCATGACCTTGAGCGCCCCTCTACTAACAGTTGTGCCAGAAAGGACTGGTATAGCTCTCCCCTAGTGGACAGTGGGCTTTCTGTGAAATCAGGCTCTTTGATCATTCACACTTAGCACTTAGCATAATGCCTTTCGCTCCATAACCATTTGCCTCCCTAGTCAGTAGCCACTTAAATAGTTAGCACCCACCATACAGGGTCAGCTGAAGTCTCCAAGGTCAAACTGAACACAGCACAGAAGGAGAAAAGATGACGACGGACAACTGTTTATGGAGACAGACTGCTCTTCTGAATGCCAGACCTTCACAGACCCCGGGGACAAAGACTGACCCAACAGTGCTTCCAAACCTAGAAACTAGGACGTAACCCGACCTGTCAAGGTTCAAGAAGCAAGCTAATCCACAAATGTCTGTGGTAAGAAAATATAAGGCAGCCAGTGCCGACTACCCCAGCAAGAGTCTGGCAGACACTGCTTATTCCTCTTTGACTAAGAAAGAATGAAGTGACAAAAATGTGGTGTCTCAAAGAGGGGCCAAGATTTTGTACAAAAGCAAAACCAAATGCGTCTTTAGGTAGAAGGTAGAAGGAGAGTGTTGGGAAAATTAGGTGGTAAAGGAATGAGAACTGGCAACTGGAGGGCAGGACGGGGGGGGGGGGGGGGGGGGGGGGGGATGGGATGGGAGGGCAGCCTTCTAGGAGTGAGGCTTCCCTAGCAGGGTCAAAATAAAGGCCCCGAGGACAGAGGAACAGCCCTGAGACACAAGTGGTCATCCACACCAGAGGTCTCAGCTCTTGCAGTTCAAGTCAAGGGAAGAATGGTCTCTTGAACAAAGAACACCAGACAGAGATATAAGTGACATGAAAAGCCCCCTAGAATAGAGAATAAATCTTCGGATAGAGAATATTAAAATAATCTGAAACTAATATTTTTAAGAGATGTGACATCAAAATAGTTATGGTTAGACTAGAGATTAGGTGTCACTTTTAAAAGGAACATCCAAGAGCTCAGAAAGCTGCTCATATTAGAATGGGGCAGTGCAGCTCAGTGGTAAGTACAGGCCTTGCCAGTCAACCCCAGGTGCAAATCCTGCCACATGTGCACTTCTGCTTAAACCTTGGTCTCTCATCTGTGAAGTCAAGATGACAATACTTTACAAGGCTGCTGTGAAAATTGGAATCATGCATACAAAGCAAGTAGATATAACCATTGTTAGAGTATTAAACAGCATAATGGATGCCAATACCCAACAATGGAATGGTTAAATATAAATTATATAATATTTTCATAAAAATTAAATAGCCTTAAGATTTAAATTTCAAAAGAAGTTTAAAAACATTTCAGTGGGCGGAATTACTTACTCATCATCTGGAGTGAGTTGGACTGGTTCATTAGTAAACTGGGAATCAAAGTTATCCAAACCAAATTCCCCAGAAATGTTTGGTTTAAAGGGTGGCACCACCTGCTTTTGTTCCATCTGAAAGGGCACAATAATGAACACTCAGGTCTGCATTCAGAAACACTGTGCCTCTGCACTTTACTCGGCTCTCCCATCTACCGGGTATGTTGCTGGACAGCTCATCAACCATGGCCACATCGTATCAAATCTGGACCTGGTACGGACCTCAATAACATGACAAACTGTCTAGTATGTCAACACTCTGCTCTCTTTCTAAAGCTTTTGGTTTCTTATGTTTTATTCACTGTTCCCACTGTGAGGCTCTAGGAGCCTAGAACCAGCTCTGTAGACCAGGCTGGCCTCTCCCAGTGCTTGGAGTATAAGTGTGTACCACCATGCCCAGCTCTCTAAAGCTTTTTCTAAGTACTATGGAGTAGTTTCAAGTTATTTAAGCTATAATTTTAGCTTTTCAATAAAATACTCATATAGTAAGAGTTGGCCCTTGGTTACCAAAAAACCCAAGCAAGGTAAAAAAATTTTACATACCATGTCCCAGTCCACGTTTCTGAAGAACGGGTGTCCTTGGATGTCAGCAAATCCAGTTTGAGGGTGACAGCCCAGTCGTTCCTTTGGGTCCTACGGCAGGAGCAGGATTTCAAGAGCTAGATGAGTGAGATCCTATTTTATGATACCTTAGTCTGAGAGGTTTAAATGTCTAGCTATTTCTAGAAAGCCCACCACCAGACGCAAGTGAACTCACTTAACAACAGGGAGTTTCCTCCCGGTTCTTCATCAACTTATCATGGCAGTAAATGGACCCGACACCACACACGGTGCTGCATGTCTGTAACCACAACACTCCAGAGGTGGAGGCAAGAATATCAGGAGCTCAAGGCTACTCTGTTATATAATGCAGCGTCAGCAGGAGCTACATGAGACCCTGTTTTCAAAATGGTAGTAGAGTACTACCTGCTGCTCTCTGCTAAAGAAAGAAGGTGCGAAAAAATAAGGGCAGCATTTAGCAGTTTCTTTCTCATGGGCCAGAGTTCAGCCATTATTAAGAAAGTTCTGAATATTACCACACTTATATTTAGCACAGTGGTACAGTCCTATGTTCAACTACAGTAATAAACACTAACTTGTCTAAGACAATGACATAGCAATTATTGAACTGAGATGGAGGCTCCATCTTATAAAGTCTTGACTTTTATTCTTATTGTGAATTAAAAAAAGTATTTTATTGAAGAGTATACTAGCTGCTTTTCCAGAGGATTTGGGTTGGATTCCCAACACCCACATGGCAGCTCACAACCATCTTTAACTCCAGTTTCAGATGAGATAGATGCTCCCTTCTGGCTTCCTTGTGTACCAGTAATGCATTGTGATACACAGATATATCTGCAGGCAAATTACCCAGACACATAAATAAATTTTATAAAGAGCCCTCTAAACTGAGTGTCAATTTCCAATTTTATTAAAATTCATTCCTATCTGCTCAAGGAGGTAAATATAACCCATTTTTTACCTTCATTTATTTGAAATAAAATTTATGAATACCAAATCCACAATCTTAGATTCTAGACATTTCTGGCATACTAACTACTATAGGCAATTGAATGATGCTTACACTTTTAAGATACCATTTCATTTCCTCTGAATTTTATCTAAATATTGGGTTCTTACTAGGAAACGGATAGGGAATATTACTTATCACATGCTCAAAACATAGATGGTGGCAAATGGATTTTAAGGATAATGTATATAGAATCAGAACTGAAGATACAGTTATAGCTAATCCTAAAGACTCCATTTTCTATCCACTCATACCATAGGCATCACTTACATTAAAAGCATCAAATGTGGTACCTAGCTGGGGGTAAAGTATGTTGGCTATGTGGCCAGAATAATCAGGTCAGGATTTCATTTTGTCTCATTAGTTAGGAAATAAAATCTCATCCTAACTAAAAAGTTACATAATCACATTGCCTGAACCTCCACTTACCAGGCTGACCTACACAGGTAAAGAAATCACATTAGATTTTACGTACAATTCTTACCTTGTTGAGAAAACTCTTCAGCACACTTGCGGCTTTAACAGACAGAGAACGTGGTATGCGGATCTGCTTTTCCAAAATAACTAGGAAGGTAAGAATCATAACATAATTTTCAGCTTTTTATGTAGCTTGGATGTTTAAGTTTCTTCTTTAGATTCCAAGATATTTAAGATATTCCAGCAGGAAAGACATTATCTACATACCAAAGACACTTCACGTATTTCCTAATTCTTGGCTCTCTTTCTCGCAGCTGGCCCTTACCACAACAATGCAGTTACCATTTACAAACACGTTGGTTTTCTTTTTACTACCTTACTATGCCTTATATTTTTCCTCGTAATAGAAACAATACCTGCTTCAAAGGGTTCTTATGATGTATTAGAAGTCAATAATGTAAAGTATTTGCAGATGTAACACAGGGTTGTACCAGGAAAAGAGAAATTACTCTCCAGAGCTACCCTCAGCTTCTACCTGGACCAGCAGTCCTGAAGAGCTCCCTATCGTCAAGTGCACTAGCCAGTCGGCCAAATGCACAGGCATGAAACTGTGGCTCGTTAGCACTTCGTGTACATTCTAACTACTGGTGAGGCTGAGGGCTCTTCAGATTCTTAACAGCACTTTGGTTCCCAGAACATTAAACACTTCCTCAAATTTTATGAGGGTTTTAACTACTAAATGCAGAATTTTGTGGCCACGGTCACACTTTGTGGTAGAGGTTCCTATGCTTGGCCTCCTGCTTCTGTTCTGTTCTGTCCGACGTTTAGCAGTCCTCACTGTGGGCACCCTGAGTCCTTAACCACACTCTGAGAAGTCAGGCACTAAGCCAGAGCTTGTGTGCAAGATTAGTCTCTCCAGGCTGATTCCCTGCTCTGACATCTATGATAGACGAGCTGAGCAGCCTGTTGTGAGTATAAATGAGTGGGAGGTCACATTTAAAAATTTTCCAAACTATCATCAAGTCAGGAGTGTTATGTCCAAATTATTCTTTTTCCTACTCAGAATAGTCATTTGAAAGCCCTAATTTTGCTCTAGCTTATTCACAGAGAACCTCAACAAAATACTGCAGATTACCTTGGAATAGATAATCCTCTGTATTTTGATCAGGATTATCGGAGCTCCCAACAATATCAAATGGAGACCTTCCCGCCATCATCTCAAACATAAGCACTCCAAGAGCCCACCAGTCAACACTGAAGCCTTTGGAAAGAAATTTTACATAATAAATCCCTGCATTCATGAAAAGCCAGCAACCAGAAACTTATTTATCATAAGATAAAAATGTAACGAAAAAGCAAACTCTAATTAGATTACGAATAGTATCTAGGAACTACAGAGCACTTGGTCCAGCCCTACAAGGACCATCTCTTTAAGAATCCCTCCTCCCCAGCAGAGGCATCACTGTGGAAGGAGGGGGAGGAAGACCAGCAATGCTGGAGGTGATGGACCAAACAAGGAAACAGGAGCTTCCACACAGGGCAGCTCACAGCAACTTGAATAGCATGCACAAGCCCCGTGCATACTCAAGTCAACCAAATGCCAGCATGGTGCAGCAGGCAGACTTGAGGAGCTATGGGGGGGGGGGGAGGGAGATATGTTCCTCTCAGACACTTGCTCATTGTAGGCTGACTGTGATGAGCCAAAAAGAAAAGAACACCAAGTTGGATGAGTAGGGAAGTTGGGGATGGATTTGGGAGGAATGAGAAGTGGGTAGATATGATCAAAACACATTGTATGAAATTCTCAAAGAATTAGTAAAAATAATAAGTATAGATGTAAAATAAAAATCAACAGAAGCCAGATACAGGGGTGTACTTTTAATTCCAGTACTTGAGAAGCATAGGCAGTCATATCTCTGTGAGTTCAAGGCCAGCCTGGTCTACATAGCAAGTTCCAGGGCAGCCAGGATTATGTAGAAAGATCTTAACTCAAAAAAAAAAAAAAAAAAAAGTCTGATGCCTGACTAGCACCCATCTTTTAGACTCCTGGGGAAATACCCCAGGAACTCCGAACAGTCTTCTAGAAGTTCATGACACTGGCTTCACACAGCTGATGGTTTAAAACCTATCTGGCCATTTCCTAGCTACTGTGATCTATTTATTTAAACTTGTGTATTGGTTCCCTCATTTGTAAAGCAAGTCAGTAATGCTTACCTCAGGTTTTAAGGGAACTTTAACAGTTTATAATACTTCTTGCCACTGCTCAGTGTTTGTCAATAGTAAAATATTATTTGAATGTATATTCCGCCAAATACCAAAGTCTTTTTGGCTCTGGTTTCAGAATCTGAGGGTCTTCATATAGATTAACAGAACCAAGAAAAGTCTATATTAATAAGACAAGTATTAAAATGCTATAGCATATTATATTGTACTTGGTACCACATTAAACTACCAATATAGCAATAGCTAAAATACCACCTATTTATTACCATAATCTTCTCCTCTTAAAATTTCAGGAGCAATGTAATTAGGAGTTCCACAGAAAGTGCTGGTTGTATCTCCAGGCCGTAATCCTTCCTTTCATAGGGGGGAAAAAAGGAGGAAAAAAGAAAATATAAGATACAAAACTATTTTAAATTTACCTCTTCCATTTCATCTATTGACTAAACTCAGCGTATATATGCAGTCCATTAAACTTAACACCACTAGAAAGTTTCCTTATTATAAAAATTGCAATTGCTACTAAATAGTATAAAGAAAACTTGTTCACACTAGATGTTGCTAAAGTCAGTTTAGCAAGAGGCAGTGGATCTCCGTGAGTTCAAGGCCAGCCTGGCCCAATACAGTCAGGGCTGCACAGAGAAGCTGTCTCAAAAAAGAAAACTAAACCAAACACCAAAACAAAAGCCTTCTTTTAAAATAATGCGTGCTGGAGAGATGGCTCAAAGGTTAGGAGCACCGCCTGCTCTTCCAGAGGACCCGAGTTCAATTCCCAGCACCCACATGGTGGCTCACAACCATCTACAATGAGATCTGGTGTGCAGACAGAACACCTTACACATAATAAATAATAAGTAAGTAGTTTGTTAAAATTTAATAAAGTTGAGACCACACGACTAAAATGAATCCTCTAACAGGACTATTGACATTCTGAGGCTTTCTTCTGGTCACTTTTCCTAGGGAACATGTCTTCTGCTTTGGTGACCTATTAAGGTACACTGCACCAGCAAGCTAAGTAGAGAAAGGACCCCATAGCGAATGGACCAACCATTGAGGACTGTAACAAACGTACATTCCAGTATACCAACCAACATATTCCTTAGACGGCATAAAAACAAACATGCTAGAAAATTAATCGTCCTTAATCATGAGAGTCTAACATTCCTATATCAGAAAACACAAACAACAGAGAAAACTTAGATGAAAAACTAAGACTAAAAGGAAAAGAGAGGCGTGGTGGTTCACACCAATCCCGGCATTTGAAACTAAAGCGGGAGGGGGTTAACTCAGGGACTTTAGCTACATAGGGTTTGAGACCTGGTTTCTAAAGACAAAACAGAAGCAAAACCACCAAACAAAACCCACTCAGACCAACACAAAATAAAACCAGCTCACAACCAAACGTCACATACCCATACACACAGTATAAATATGGTCAAATATGTTTGGGGAAAGGAACAGACAGGAGGTCAGAACAGAAAGAGCCCTGCAATCTAGGCTTGCCGTGGGCTCACCATTCTGCTTCAACCTGCTTCCTCGTGCTATTGGTAATTTAATATTAAAACAGTGACTCAAAAACCCAAAAGCCACTGTTCTAATTGGTAGCTTAATACTCTTCATATTTTTATTTGTTCTAGAAACTCATAAAAATCCACCATTATTGTGATTATTATTATTATTTTGAGAGAGGTTCCTTTGTACTGGCTTAGCCCTGTCTGCCCTGGAACTGTCGCTGTAGACCAGGCTAGCCTTGAACTCAAGAGTCCACCTGCCTCTGCCTCCCAAGTGCTGGGACTAAAGGTGTGTCCACTGCCCACCTTGATCTTTTGTGTGTGTGTGACTTCATGTCACCAGGGGAAAATGTTAGAGCAAAAGGGTGGCCTGGATGTGAGTGAGAGATGTCCAGGAGTCCACCGACTAGACCTTCACCTTTTTACTGTTAACAAACGAAAATCTACGTAAGAGAAGAATCTAATGCATATCAGAGAAAATGGTCTTGAGTTTACACATTGTGTGAAAACTTTATTTTCTAATATAAGATGCACAAAGGTAAAATTAACTCCTCAATGCCATTTGAACATGTTATTCACGTAAGAATGTGGAATTCTGCTCTGGTGGGCATCCCCCAGGCGGATGAAGGCAACATCTGGGGATGTGTTGTTGGAGTTAACAAGAAGAAGAGTTACCTAGACATTTTGTGGGAAAAGAACAGACCTCTAAAGGAAACACTTGCCAATAATAACAACAACAACAATAATAATAAAAATAATAACAATAATAATAAAAATAGAAACATCAACAAAGTAAAATGCCTGCTTGATTTTTATCATATTTTATGTCAGAGATTTGAGATTTAAATATAAAAACAGACTCCTAAGGAAAATTTGCAACAGGTTCAGGACTTACTAAATGATAAAAGATTGGAAGCTGATATGCAAATATTGGGTTAACACAATGAAGACTATAGGAAAATTTTATCTCTAATTTCTTTTTCAAAAGCATTAACAGCTTTCAAGACAAATGTTACAATAAATTAAGAAAAAAAATGAACCCTACATAACATACATGTCACCAAAGACATGGAATCAATCCTGTGGATGTCCGAATGGCCAGAGAGGACCCTCACCTTTGGGTAGAGTTCCCAAGCATCCTAAACAAGACAGTGATCAAAGCCCTCACATGAAGTCACAAACTACCTGGGGCTCTCTCACCTTACACATGCCGTAGTCAGTGAGTTTAATGTGTCCTTCAGAGTCCAGCAGTACATTGTCCAACTTCAAATCTCTATAAATTATGCCTCGCTCATGAAGATAATTTAGTGCTAGACTGATTTCTGCAGAGTAAAACCTTGAATTGATAAAAAAAAAATATGATTTTGTTATGAGTAGTCACCACTTGAAAAACCCTAAATATACAATGAACACAAATAGATTATAATATGCGATAAGTATATTATAATCTATTGTGTAAATTAACTTACTTCAGCCTCCTCATGACTTACAAAGAAGCAACAAGGTAACTTTTTTATGTATTGCTTTCAACTGACAGACCCAAAAGGTCGGGCAGCCATAAGGAGAAAGTCTAAGTCAAACAAAGCACTCACCGGGCATGTTCTTCAGGAAGCTTTCTCTGCCGCTGCATGTGGAACATGAGGTCCCCTCCATTTACATACTCTATGACAAAAAACAGCCTAGAGCAGAGGCAAAGCACAGAGAATGGTCACCATGAGCCACAGCTCTGGGCATTCCCAACACATCAGCAATGGTGACAGCATAGTCATGCTCATGATTCAATCCTCACCAGGAACTTAGTGGGAACAAGAGGCGTGGATACAGGAAAGCCGCCCAGCTCTGTACAACTACACCCACTGCACTCTAGAGTGGCACCATTTGAGGTAAGGAGCTACTTTCTAGGTGAGTCATGCTCAAATGTCACGTAAGGTAAAGAAGACATTATGTCGTAAGATGAGAATGTGCAGGATATTAAAGGTTGGCTATCTGCTGCTTCTTCTTAGGAGCCTCTCTCCCCCTCCTTCCTTTTTTTTCTATTAGTGACTGGTGTTAGACAGGCTTTGCTGATTGTAGCAGGAAGTTCTTGAGTGTTCTTACAGGAATTGCGGGGAAACAGATGAAGCCCAGTAACAGTCTGTCACCTTTTAACCTTACCTGCTTTCTGTCTGGAAGCAAGAATGCAGCCCAACAAGAAAAGGGTGATTGGATGCCTGCTCGAAAACATGCTTCTCTGTCTGCACCCAGTCAATATCCTATTTACAATTTCAAAGAAATCTATGTCAAACGAAATGGCCAAAACCATGATAGATTTGTTCTTAGTAAGTCAATGACCACTAATGTTAACTATTTAGACTAAATATCAAAACCACTCACTGTCGTGAAGCAAAACTTACAGACAGAAAATGCCATTAACAAAAGGTCCAGGATTAGGAAACAGTCTTGAAGAATTAGAAAGCTCAAATATTTCCCTTGACAATAATATGCCTTGACTCTCTTTTTACTTGAGGCATGTTCTTAGTAAAGCAGACCAAAATAATAATGCCTAAACGCTGAAGTAGTGTGCTTCTGCTATGCCTGTGTATGTGTGGTTCTCTGGGTTAGACCAGCCTGCTGCACATTAAGGTCTGTTTAGAAGCAGAAAATCCATCAACGTGCTCACCTCATCATCATTGACAAGCTCCTTCTTGACAACCTTCATCGCATAAATACGATCTGTTTTTTTTAATCGCACCAACAGCACTTTGGCATAACTTCCTCTTCCTATAACTCGAAGCAAATCGAAATCCTGGAGACCTAAACTTGACGATGCTTTGCCACTTTCCCCGGTGCTCATTGCCTGTGGAGAACATTTACACCAACCGAGTTTTTCCTGGAGATACTTTGCTCAGTACTATATATTTCTAACAAACTGTTCTAACTATAATGATTCTAAAGTATTTTCTTAACATAAATACTTCAATTCTTAATAAATAAGTTAATTCTTAACTCTTTCCTTATATATCCTAAAACATTTGACCTTTAAGAGACGGGATGAGCTAGTGAGTTAAGTAATAAGAACAGAGTTGAAATTATGAGGAATGTTAAAAAATGTCTTTGCAAGGACCTGCCAAATTTTAAGTGCAAATATTACGGGGATACATGAATTAAAAATGACATTGATTTTTATAAGTGACAGAATAGAGGTACCATTGATTAAAGAAAATAAAATATGTGGACAGGGTGATAGTGACAATCGTGTGTCTCTGTTTGATTTTCCAAACAGAATTTCCGTTAAAATAGAATATCAAGATGGAAGAGGCAGCTAAGAGTCTAGCAGAAGCTGACAACTGACAGCTCAGCTCTGAGGACACACTCTGGGGATACGAGACTCTGGGGCAGGAAATAAACACGAGGCAGTACAGTTAGCAGTAGATTCTGTATTAAAGCGGTGGCAAGTAACCCTTATAATTTATCCAAATGTCTGTCGACTTATGCTGATTGTTGAAGATAATCTTTTATAAGACACCCGAAAAACCAAAGAGAACAGCTTCAGGACCATGCCTACAGTTCAATACCGCAAAGTCCTCAACATACAATCAACAAATGTCCCACAGAATAAAGCAGGAATCCTCTGATGAAAAGTATCAAGAAAAGGAGATTGGAGAGGGAAGGGGAGGGGGGATAGGAGAGGGAGGGGGAGGAGGGAGGGATAGGATGGGGGGATGGGATAGGAGGGGGAGGGAGGATAGGAGAGGGAGGGGAAGTGGAAGGGTAGGAGAGGGAAGGGGATAGGAGAGGGAGAGAAGGAGTTGTGGGGGGTGGAAGCTCCAGGTTTGACTCTTGGCCTCCGCAGGCACCTGCACTCACACACATACCCACAAATACAAATAACTAAAAAATAAAAATATTAAATAAACATTCTTTAAAAAGAATGCTCATGGAGCTGGAGAGATGGCTCAGAGGTTAGGCGCACTGGCTGCTTTCCCAGAGGGTCCTAGTTCCATTCCCAACACCCACATGGCAGCCCACAGCTGTCTGTAGCTCCAGTGCCTAGGGAGCTGGTGTCCTCTTTTGAGCTCTGCAGGTACCAGGCACACATGTGGTGCACAGACATAGATGCAAGCATAACACCGATACACATAAAATAAAATAAATATATCTAAACTTCAAGTGCTATGATTAATTTAAAATGCACCTTCTCGAAAATGATCAAACTACCAACAGCATGTATTAAATCTTAAGGCTACAGGATATATAAACCAATAATAGAATGACAAGCTTAAAAACAAGTTAAAAAAATCATCCCTCACACTATGTCCACTCCAAGGACTGACTAAGAGACTGGCCACACAGAGTCGGTGAGAACCAGAACGACTAGAATTCATGTATTTGATTTTACTTTGTGTAGTACTAAGAACTGAACCCACGACCTCGTGTATGGTAGGTAGGTCTTCTATAACTCAACGCTTTCTCAGATTCTATTTTGAAATAGGTCCTCGCTACGTTGCCTAGGCTGACTGTGTGCCAGTAGGCAGCCCTCTAGCTTTCCTCTTCCATCAGCAGGGCTGGCTGCCAGTCCTATGTATAAGATGGTCTCATAGCTTATCACAACATCAACTGAGAGGGGAAAACGGGAGGGAGACAGAAAAACCGAAATCAGCATCTGTTATATGGAAGAGGTCAGCAACATGCATACCGTGTGAGTCTGAGCTAATGTGAGGGAGAGGGGCTGCCGGCAAGCAGCCTCTGGAGTGCTGGTGGACCTTACTCTTGAGAGGTCATCACATCACCTACTAAGATGATTCATCTAGCTGCATCTCATCGTGGGGGTACTTGCCACACATATTTCTAGCATTTAAAAGGTCTAACAACAACGCATGAGAATAACGCTGACTAACAAAAAGGAAGCGTTCTGAGGAGCAGTCCGAGTCCAGAAGCAGGGCCCAGAAGGACCGGGGACTCATTCTTTATGATTATTAGGGTTTTCTTCCTCTGTTCACTCACTCGGCCCATGAACAAAACAGGGAAGATGCGATCACAGTGGTCACAGTGGCAGGATGGGTTACAAATGTTAGTGACCCTGGCAATGTACAAGTAAATACACGGCCTTGAAAAACAAACCAAAGGAAAGAATTAGGGTACATAGAACAGTAGAGACAGGGGCAGAGGGCAGGACAGAGCAGGGGACCTCCGATCCCCATCTGAGAGGTAGAGGAAGAAGGCTCAGGAAACGGAGTCAGCCTCCAATATACAGGGAGCTCCGGGACAGACGCCTGGGCTACATGAGATCTTGACTCAACGGAACAGAAGGAAACAAACAAAGGTAGCATTTAATCATTCATACTTTAAAAATTAGTCCACAAATGCAAGCGCCTGCAATGTGTTTCAAGCATTAACAAATACTAAATGTTATTCCTATGTGCAATTTTTGCTTATGCTTACCTTAACGTGAAAATAAATTTTCACATTATTTCATAATTAAAATCACTTAATTAAAAAGGCAAATCAAAATAAAACCCTAAAATCATTAAATGTCTTCCTTGTATTTTACTGTTACAATCTTATATGTAAGCAGGTCAATGTGTTATATTTCTAGAAGATTCTCTTTCTAAGAAGCTAAACTGTACACAGTAGGACAAATTACCGTACCTCCTTTTCTTCACCAACTTGATCCAAACTTTCATGACTCGAAGGATTATATGGAATTACTAAAAATTCAAAATCAAATATTAAAAAAGAAAAACAACCAATGATACATTTGTTAAAATTTTTCTTTTGATTTTTAATCTTAATTTTTACATGTGAGTAAGTAATTAGTTCAAGCTTCGTATTTGTCCTAAATTATATATTAAGAAGTGAAGGGGCGGGAGAGACGGCTCAGTGGCTAAGAGCACACTGGCTGCTCTCCCATTCACAGCTCCTGCATGGTGGCTCACGACCATCTACGGTGAGATCTGGCGCCCTCTTGTGGCGTAAAGTCATGCAGATGGAGCATGCATACATAAAATAAATAATTTAAAAAATACGGCAAAGAAAGATCATTTTAAAAGCAAGAGCAGTGAGGAAGGACCACTTGGCAGCCAAGTCCTGACTTCCTTCCTCTCCATTAGGGAAAATCTGTTTTCTATAGAGGATTATAAATCCTAGTAAGATGCGTTAATACTCCAAGACAGAGAGATGGGAGGCCTGAGGTTTATGTCTTATCTTTTCATCTTAAGAATGTTTGGCTATCATGGAGATGAAGAAATGACAAGGTCAGGGCTTCTGATGCTCAGAGATGCTGCGCTGTGGGGGACAGGAGCCCTCAGCTCAGACTTTCCAAGCTTTGATGAACAAGGGACCAGTCTGCCCTTCCAGAAAGAAATCTTTTAGCTTCAGAATTTCCCAAATACACGCTTAAGATTTTGTTCCTGTTTAACAACTCATCCCACACAGTCAGTTTGCTGTGCTGCATCTCTAAATTTCCAGAATAAAGATCTGGATAAAACCAAGTTGTTTCAACAGTCAACATGACTCCAAACTCAGCTTTGTACTTTCTCACTGCTAAAAAGAAACTAGGCTTGCCAAACTTCAGGATCCTTAAAAGAATTTATTTGAACTAGGAAAGTCAATTGCTAGGTTAGATAGTTGTTTTTTCAAAAGCCAACTGTGTATATTAAAATACAAGTTTTACCACCACAAAATATGCTATTCCTTAAACTTAGGCTTCAAAAAGTTACCACATTGGAAATGAGGCTCCTAGGGTCAGAGGTAGGGGAAATGCAGAAGAAAACAGGGGAGGAGAAGGAGAAATAATAAACATTTATTTGAAAATGTTATAATAAAATCTAATGCTCTGTATGCTAATTCAAAAGATTAAAAAAAAAAAAAAAAAAAAGAAATGAAGTCTAACACAAGAAATTACACGTAGAAAAAGTGCCCAAAGCAATCTCCCACTGCTGCTCACTCTTACCTGTCTGTGCATGGTCTGGATGCATGGATGACTGGTCTGCTGGCATCATTGGTTCCTACAAACATTTCCAAAGACACAGTAACTTAGAAGATTCTTTTTAAATCCCCAAATGACAGTACTTCAATGAAATGTATCATACTAAAAACTTAAATGTGTAAAACTCCACCTTATGTGAACTATACTATTGTTATTATTATACCTAACTATATAAAACCATGCAGTACTCCTATGAATGACATTAATACCACATTTTTACAGGGAAAAAAGCAAAAACACAGGTGATTTCAGGCCAGTAGGAGACGAACTGAGCTATGTAATATGATCCCCTTTCTACAGTCCCTTTTCTCCCGAGCTCCCTCTGAAACCTGAGAACAATCTCCCAGGTTTCTCTCTGACCTCCAGACGCTGTGGCGCATGCGCACAACAGGCACACAAAGTGCACACACGCACAGTAACAACAAATAAAATAGAACAAACAAACAGCCAAGGGGACTGGAGAGACTGCTCAGCAGTTAGCAGTGCTCACTGTTCTTGCAAAGGGCCCGAGCTCAGTTCCCAGCACCCATATTGGGTGGCTCACAGCCACCTCTAACTCCAGCTCTGACACCCTCCAATGCCAGTTCACACACAGCAGAGGCTCAAACAGGCACATGCACCCAAGTAAAAAGATGACCAAATCATATTGTTCAGTGAGGAAAATGAGTCAGGACAAGGATGTACATCAATGACATCACCTTTTAGTCAAGTTAAAAAGAAAGACAAACTCAAAAATAATGAACAAAATTATTATATATACTTTAAATGACTAAAGGCAATTGTTTCTCCTACAATAAAATCTAAGGGGAAAAACAGGTAGGAGGAAGGAGGAGCAGGGAATTGAAGGAGTATGGAAGAAACACCAATCAAGAATAGTTTGAAACCTGACTCAGAATGAAAAGCTATAACTTTTATCAGACAACCAAAAATGTGAATACTGCCTTGATGGCAACTGATACTGACTTTGTAAGTCTTCCAAAGTTTATGCATCATCAGGAGAACATAAAGAACCCCTCACGCTGTGTTTTCTATAATACCTTCCTGCTTTAACCCTGTTAAATGAAGCATCCTACACATATTCGTAACAAACAAACCCTATGCCTTACCGGTGGCACAGAATGCCGCCCACACTCAATTGTGACCAGCTTGTGGCACTTCTTATGAACCAACAGCTTGCAATTGATGCACTTATATCCTTGTCGTCCAAGTCCCCAGATTCTGTCTGTGCAGATGGCACAGTGGGCACGCTGCAAAGAGGAAGTTCAACAATATTTCATCACAGCAAGGCAACGGTGTGCACACCTTCAACCCGGTACTCGGGATGCAGGGGCAGGTGCATCACCGGGAGTTTCAGCCTACCTTGGCCTACATAGTGAGCTCCAGGGCAGCCAACGCTACATAACATGTCTCAAAAAACAAACAGACAAACAAACAAAAACCAAATAAAACAAACAAATAAAACCCCAAAACAAAAACATACGCCATAGTTATTTCCAAACAGCTTGCTCATTATGCTTCAACCCCAGCATTCATGAGGCAGAGGCATACTGATCTGTAAGTTCAAAGCTAGCCTCGTCTACATAGTAAGTGCCAAGCCAGCAAAGACTACATAGTGAGATTCTGTCCCGAAAAAGCAAAACCCCCCCCAAAACCCAAGTCATTTAAAAATAAGTGGCTTTTCTTCTAAATGAATTCTCATCATGATATCAGTTGTCAGCCTATGGCAAAATCAAAAAACCCCAAATTTTCTCACATGGTTTTTCTTCAAAGACTACTGAAGAACAGTAAAAAGCAGAAGAGTCTATTTCAAAGAGACATGCATATACTCCCGTGTTGCTTTCTGATGTTAAATTCAAGAAATGTTCATCTTCATAAAATTTTACAGTAATGAACACAGAAAAAGTGGCTAATGAGTCACACGGCCTTCCAGTGTCCAAAGCCTTGGTGACGTCAGGACCATTGGCGGTTTGGGGTCTCGGGCACACATTTCTACTAACATTGATGAATTTAGGAACTGATGTTAATTGCAGAAATGAAATCCGTAAATGTATAGTTATCAAAAGAAGGTAAACTAGGCATTCCAGCACTTAGGCAGACATAAGGGATTGCCACAGGTTCTTGGCTAACTTCAGCTATACCAAGGAGCAGGCCAACTGTAGCAACCCAGCTAGCAAACCTGGGTGAAAAAGGGTGGGGGTGTTTCTAAACACAGGCTCCTGTCAACAGACTGTCTGCTCTCAAACCCCAGCTTTGCACTTACTGACTGAAATATCTAAGACAAAAAGTGGATATATAGCACCTATTTCACAGGGCTGCAGTAAAGATTTAGTGAGTCAACACAGGGAGAGCAGTCAGGAAATTGCCTCATAGATAGCAAAAGCTAGCCACGTGTTCACTACTGTTACTGTTTCCTAAAAAGCAAAATTAAAAGGGCTTACACAATAACGCTGATCATTTCTACCTGCTTTGAATGATATTTAAACCTAAGTTTCTTATAACTCTAAAATCCCCCTTTTTTCCAGACTCACTTGGAAATAAGAAGCAAACATTAGAATTTTAATCGGAGATTAACGGCATTCATTCATCAATCAGAACCTTTAAACAACTTGCTACATTGCAGAGTGACAGGCTCTGAGAGGAGCAGGGCACTGGGCAGTGGAAGGAGGAGGGGCCATGTAAACTAGAGGCGTTGCCACAGCAACACGGGCAAGGCTGGCTGCTCACTTCTCAAAGACTAGCAAGATTTAATACCAAACTAGCTTCCCCTCATAGGAAGGAAAAATAAGTACGAATAGATGTCTCAAAGCATTAGAATCCAACAAAATAAGCTTACCCTGTTGAAACGTTTGGCTTGAAAAGTGTGGCCATTTGCACAATAAAGCTTTCTCCACCTGCGTGCCCCTCGGCGGTAAATGGATTCTGAGGAGAGAGACACATGAAAGAGAGCTCCTCTGAATAAAGGCACTTAATTAACCTTGGCTTTTCCATAATATTTATTGCTAGAAAAAGTACAGAACACAAGCTAGAGACTGAAAATGTAAGATGGGTTTGATAAAGGACTAGGTGGAAACACACACCTTGGGTACCACCCTGAAATAGTATTGCTTTTCTTTTAAAGAGATCTCCCCCTAACATCTGAGAAAAAGTGAGGTTCCTGGGCAAACTAAAGGAGCAAACATTTGCATCCCTGACCTGATTTACAAACTACCACTTACTTTTGTTATATTAATATCTCCTCAACAATTACAAAAAAATCCTTTTTTGTTCCCTCGGAATGATTTAGAAAAATGCAGTATCAGAAACTAATGACATTCACTCTAGTCATTCATAACCACAAATATAATTACTGCATCTTAGAAAATTAACTGTAGTATTACTCAGTATAAAGCTCACATATACAGCAGTGATGGCGCCTTTAATCCCAGCACTTGGAGGCAGAAGCAAGTGGATCTCTGTGAGTTCAAGGCCAGCCTGATCTACTGCCTGAGTTCCAGGACAGGCTTCAAAGCTACCCAGAGAGATCCTGCCAAAGGGTAGTGGGAAACTCATATACAAAACTTAACTGTTTTGAAAAATGTCTTTCAAAGATTTCCTAATCAGGAACAAATTACAATTCAGGCACTGTATTTGGTTTCTTTTGTTTGGCTGTCTGGCTGGTTGGTGTTCACTTCCAACATATTCAAAATCATTTGCCCTGATTTACTGTCCATGTGCCAGGCAGTGTTTTTTAGGTTCCACATCTGAGATGTAGTGCCCCTTCATGATTAGAGTCACTATCGAGATGCCATTAAAGAGGAGAGGCATTACAGATATGTCTCTGTTGTTAACTGCCTGTCTCTGCTCTGGCAGAGGACTAGAGTTTAGTTACCAGCACCTCGTCAAAAGCAGCTCACAACTGCCTGTAACTCCAATTATGGCATAAGTGCCCTGGGCTGGCGGGGTGATCAGATGCTCCCTACTTCTCAGGCATCTGCACTGGCATCTGCACACACACACTCAAAATTAAAAATAAAACAAGAAGCTGACCCACACCTTTAACCCCAACACTCAGGAGGCAGAACCAGGCAGATCTCAAAGAGTTCAAGGCCAGCCTGGTCTACAAAGTGAGTATCAGGACAGGCTCCAAAGCTACACAAAGGAACTATGTCTCTAAAAAACAAACAAACAAACAAACAAACAAATAATAGAAATTGTTATGCTTTTCTTATGGCACACAAATGTCAGAACGTCAGTGCCCACTGCCGATAACCATCTTTAGAAGTAGCGATTGTGCATCTCTTCTTCGCTGTAAAGGTGCATTTTACTAAATGTAAGTTTATTTGTGAATGATATTTTATATAATTCTATATACAAGCTTTTATCCTTTTTGTTTGTTCTGTACTGGGCACTGAACGCAGGACCTCACACATGGTACAAAAGCACGCTAACACACAGCCACAGGTCTTACAGCCCACTCCAGAGACTCTAATGCTATTATCCTTTTTAATTTACAAAACATCTATTAGTGTTTTGTCTGCACGTACCTATGCACACCATGTGCATGCCTAGTACTCTGGAGGTGAGACAGGGGAGTGGAATCCTCTAGACCTGGAGCTACAGATGGTACCAATGGGTGCTGAGAACCAAAGAACAACAGGGATCTTAACCTCTGAGTCTTGTCTCCAGGGCCCAGAAACACTTTTTGTTTGTTTGTTTGTTTTTATTTTCTGAAACATGGTTATCTGTGTAACAACAGCCCTGGCTGTCCTTGAACTCACTTAGACCAGGCTGGCCTGGAAGTCCGAGACTCTCCTGCCTCTGCCTGAGTGCTGGGATTAAAGGTGTGCATCACCACTATTCCTAATACATATGCGAAGACTTTACAAACAGTCAAATCTAACCATCTACCTATAATTCTGGATGTCTATTACTATGACGTGTATTAGACATGGTACGATCTACTGGTGACGTTCCTCAGTGGTGGTTAATAGTAAGGAACATTTCTAAACTACTTTAAAGCAGACGTAGCACTGAATTCACAAATTCAAGTTAAAAGTAGAAAGTACCAGCCACAATGCTCTTAGAAGTCTTTTCTGCTTGTAGAGCTGGGAAACGTACAGCCAGGGCCTTTCACTCTAGTGGAAGCCTTGCAACATGAGGCCTGATGCTAAAGACAGGTGCTTTTGCTTCAGTCTACGCTCTATCGAGAGCCATCACACGTTAGCTTCCTAAACACTATACCCTAAATTTAAATATTTCACTGATGTCTAAGAATTTAAAGGCCAAGAGACCATGGTCACAGTTATCAATTCCCCTCTATACTCTAGGTTAATCTTTATTTTACTGGGGAAAAGTGGTTTCAGTCCTCCACTCATTTTAAAAGGTAAATGAGTGTGCAGTCCAATAGGAAGCCCAGAAACTGCACTTTACGTGGAAAGCCCTCCACAAGCCTACTGTGGATCTCTGTAGACATGGAGCTCTGCACAGGGTGTCCTACAATGTCCTGGCTCCAGGCAGAGAAGACACTCATTCCCTCCAGCAGCCCAAAAAGATGCTGCCAGCTGAGTACAGACCTGGGTTTTCACTATGCCTTTCTGTGTACACATTACATCCATTTAACATTATAGCCCTGGGTTTCCCTGTTCACTAATGAGTATTAAATCACAAAATGAGAAGCTTAGACTTGGAAATTTCACATAATTAAAAGCAAAACATTCACTATTTTTCCTTCTAAAGTTGTGGATATGTGCAGAAATCATAAATAAAAATGAGATTCTGTAACAATTCCTAACAACAAGACATCTACAAAGGTATCTACAAGTGAAATGCCAAGTCAATTATTCTCACATTATATAGTAAGCAATAGCAAACGAATGAACGAAACAAGTGGGTTATTAGATTTACAAGTCATGCATTGGTATACACACAAACATAGCAGTAAACAGAAAATGCTAACTACTGTTAAATCTGGACAAGTGATATGTAGGTATCCTTTTTTTCAAAGATGTTTAAAAATTTCCACAGATTTGAAAATATCCAAAATTAAAAAACATGAAGCCATATGACTTAACTGTCTTTTTATATGCACAACAGACAATTATGTAAGATAGCTAGATGGATTCCATTTGGCAAAATCAGAGCTTAGGCAGCTGCTAATATATTCTAAATTAGACTGAAGAAACAGAATAAATCAAATAAACCAAAAGTTTCCTTTCCTAAGGGAGGCACGGTATGCACGCCTTCATCCCAGCACTCTGGAGGCAGAGGCAGGTGGACCTCTGAGTGGTTACTAGCCCATCTACAGAGCAAGTTCCACGACAGCCAGAGACCTTGTCTAGAAAATAAACAAAAGAAAAGGTTGTTTCTTTCAAATGTACAGAGTAATGACAACACTCACTGTCTTCTCCTGGGCAAGGCATTCCAGGACGTTCTGGTACACAAGGAAATACTGAAAGAAAAGAAATTGAAATTAACTAACAGCATAGTCACAAATACAAATTATACAAAATTAAAGCACAAAATTGATCCAAAATTCAAAGTGGCTTAAGATACTCAAGGCAAGATTTTAGCACACAGTCAAAATAGGTCTCCTAAAGGTTCTCACTTTTACCAAGCCAATATAAGACAACTTTCTGTGAAAATAAGTATGTCTATAGGAAGCACATTAGAAGCTTGAATTACTAATTCTAGTCTCTGTGACTAATCACTTTTTCTTCTGGTCCTTAAAGAAACTAACTACTATTTTATAAAATCTTTGTTGTAGAGGACTTGGTTGCAACAAAGAATTAAATGACAGAAATCAGAATTTTTAAAAGATGTGTATCAATTTGGGAATGAATTAATATCAGAAATAGTAAATAGTACCTACCACCCCACCCCCAAATATTAGCTTATATTCCAGGCTATAAATTTATAAACACACCAAATAAAGCATGTTTATAATGAACATCCTGTTAACTGACTGTGCTCTGGTGAACGAAGGCCATGACTAAGCAGGAACAATTTACCAAGCCCAGGGCTGTGCCAGGCGTGCCCTCTACAACTGAATTAACTCTCAGCTCTTGTCATCACACAAGGTCTCACAATGTAGTTCAGGCCTCTGGAACACAAATCCTCCTGCCTCAGCTGCTACCTGCCTGGATAACTGATTGTTTCTCTAACTTTTTATGTTAGGAAAGGGTGGTCCCTGCCCCTCCCCCAATGCATACACAATGCATACACAGGAGCACAGTGTGCAGGAATGTTTGTCTAAGTTGTCAAACAATGGGAGATTGGGAAATCATATTTTAATGACCTGGAAGACTAGATACAGATAATACATTTCTCCTAGACTATTACAAAGCAGAATCATTTTACCTGCTCTGGCACAGAAGAAACTGAAACACAATGACATAGGGTGAGGGCACACATAGTAAATGACACCTAGATTGTCTTTAAATGGTCAACATAAAAAGGTTATGCTTAAATTACAGCTTTGGGAGAGTCAGCTGATGGCTCTCTTACCATGGATCAAGAGTTCAGAATCCTTGTTCAGCTCATAAAGCCGGAATGCTTCTTCTAACTCCAACTGGGAAGACACTGTACACGGATCTCCTATAAAACACAGAGAGTACAGCTCCATCCTCACCCTCTGAGTTCCAGAACTGTACAATATATACAGTAACAACAAAGGGTGTTTACAAGGACAGCTGTCTAGACACTTCCTTAGACCCCTTCTCTGAAAAAATGACATCACTTCCATTTCTAGCTTCACAGGATGAAATAAAGGCCCAGACCTCACATCTTCTACATATAAAATCACTCTGCTCTGTGCACAAGCGTGAAGTGTACACACACACACACACACACACACACACACACACACACACACACACACACACTCACACATACAGAGCAAATGCAGCCCCGCTGGTACTGTGGAAGGTTGGGACCATCTCCCAGGATGACTTTGTCATAGATTTCTTTTCACATTACAGCCTTGCTCAACTGATTCACAGGAAAGAAACCACCAAAGCATTCTAGACTAAGCCCAGCTTGAGGCACTTAATTTTTGTTTAAGATTCATTTATTTGATAAGTATTTTGCTTGCATATAAGTAAGGGCACCACCTCATATGTGCCTGTGGTGACAGTCAGAAGGCATCGGATCCCCAGGAACTGAAGTTCTGGACAGTTGTACATCACCTTGTGGGTGCTAGAACTTGAATCCTACAAGAGCACCAAGTGCTCTGGACTGCTGAACTATCTCTCCAGCCTTCCTTCCTTCCTTCCTCCCTCCCCTTAAACATCTTTTATTTTTTGACAATTGCGCACATTATAACCAATGTATCCTGATCATGTGCACTCTAACCCCACTTCTCCTTCCCCAAAGGAGCCTCCAACTCTTCCCTCCATTATTCCCAGGTACCCCAACATATCCCTCTCTCCTTTCATGTCTTCCTTTTTTGTTAATAACCTACTGAGTACTGTCGGAATGATGCCTGATCTTGTTGACTCTCTCTTGTGTACGTAATCCATAGCTGTGGTGAGTTCATGGGTACAAAGGTCATGCCACATCTCAAAGACAGCATTCCATGTACTCCTCTCCGTCCTGCACCTCTTATATTCTTTGCACCCCTATTCTGAGACATCTATACTCTGACATGCTCCCCAAGCCTTTGGTGAGAAGGATGTTACAAATGTCTTACTTAGGGCTGGACACCAGCTTGAGCTACTCTTAAATGTAAGTGCTGAATTTTAGTAACCTACACAGATGACCAGGAAACACCTCTCCTGACTAACCAGCCAAAGCACTGAGTCATTCCTGTTAAGAGGTGGCATACATGTGGGGCAATGACATTCCTTAATGAACAAGCCATTTAGAACAAAGTTGGGGCCTGAACTGGGTCCTCCCCTGCTATTCCAGGGATCATTCCTGCGGTTATGAAGCTTTCCTCCATTCTGTCTGATCTTCAACCATACTCTGCAGAGAACCCAGCTTACCATTAGAGAGAAAAGTGAGGTCATTTCCTTTCTACGTTATCTCAAAGAAAACAGTGTCTCTATTGTCTTCTCCCCCTCAGCTGCGGGAGCCTTACCCCCTTTCATTCCTCTGGACATTCATAACACTAGCCCTGACACTCGCAGAGCCATGAAAAGTAAGCTTCTAACTCACTAAGCTGTAAGGCAGTGTTACACAGCAATAGATAACCAAACCAGAAGCCAGTACAAAGGGAAGAGCGACTACAGGGCCTTTCCCATCTACTACTGCAGAAGACAGCAGTCAAACCGCGAAGGCCTGAGAACAGAGAAAAAGATCTGGAAAATGACAAAAGGAGCGAAGAAAGAAAGCGTGGCACACTGTCAGGGAAGGTGATATAGAAAATAAGGGCTGTTGAGTTGGCTTGGTGGTTAAGAGCACTGGCTGTTCTCCTGGAGGACCCAGGTTCGATTCCTAGCATCAATACGGCAGCTCACAACTGTCTGTGTCTCCAAGACCTGACACCCTCACATGGACATAGATGCAGGCAAAACACCAATGCACATAAAGCATAAAAATAAATAAGTAATTAAAAAAGAAAACAGAAAATATACTTAAAGAAACAGTAGTGCAAATAAAAACATCGTAATAACTAGGTAGTATCAAATACCAAAATTCAAGTATCAAATAGTTTCTTTTCAAAAGATAATTTATTATTTTTATTTTATGTGCATTGGTGTTGTGCTTGCACGTATGTCTGTGTGAGGATGTCAGATGCCCTGGAACCGGAGTGACAGATAGTTGTGAGCTGTCATGTGGATGCCAGGAAATTGAACCTGGGTCCTCTGGAAGAGCAGCCAGTGCCCTCAACCGTGCTAAGTCATCTCCAAAGGTTTCATCCAACAGCCTAGATAGATATAGATACAAAGAAATGTCAAGAATAAAATCATTTTTTGGTGAAACTTGGTTTTCAAAAAGCATCTAAAAGAAAAACATTTCCCTGCCAAGCCTTGCTTGGTTTGAAAACAAAACTGCCCCTCTCTTCTATTTCTACCTAATATGTCATAAAGCTAAGAATGCATGAGCTCCTAATAAACACCAAGGCTTCTTAATAAAGCATGTATATGGGGGCTGGGCATGTGCGTTTGCAATGCAGGTGCCTACAGAGGCTGTTGGATCCCCTAGGGGAGTTACAGGCAGTTATGAACTGCCCGCTGTGGGTACTGCACTCGGTCCTCCGCAGAAGCAGTATTTAGTATTTACTCTTAACTGCTTAGCCATCTCGCCAGCCCTACATCAGGATCTTAGATAAGCTTAAGAGCCTCTCAGGCCTCAGAAGCATGTAGATGGAATCTTGTCTAGATTTATGTGGGAATGGCTATTATCTAATGGAACAGTTATAACTTGACACATAGGAGGTCTACAGTGTTCAAAATGAAGACACGTGACTTTCAACTCTGCAGGAGAAAGTAGGTCTAAGGAAGTTACTGAACTACAAATTACCATTACCTAGAAAAAGAGGACACCTCAGAAGCAATGTTAGAAAAACAATGTTGGAAAAACACTTGCAGAGAATAGCAACAAGCTTCCTGGACCAGTGGTACATGCTATTATAGTTGAGAACCTCCCTTCTCTGTGACTAGGAGTAGCCTCTGTACTTCTCCTGACTCTGGTTTATGATGTGGTCAGTATTTCACCGTCTTCAGAACTTGCAGAAAGGCAATCAAGGAACCTAAATTATAGGCGGAATAGACCAAGAATGAGAAAAGCTTGTTTGGACTATGAACTAATGTCATAATGGAGTAGGCTCTGGGTGGTTCCGAGAGTGTATTAGCTCTTCAGCATAACCACAAGGAAGCAGAAAAGTAAGTTAGTCACAGACACTACATACACTCAATCTCTTCTGTTTTTCTTGAACTGACTATGTCATGTGACCTTTTTTGACTACATGTTTAATGCATAGAGCATCCTAAGTCATTACACAACAAAGATGACCAGGAAAGCTATTTTTCAAAGCCAACTCTATCACTAAATCTAAATTTATAGAATAAAACACAAATACATCGTGAGTATTTGCTCACTGCAGTTGATTTTGAGGGAATTAAAGGATTAGTAAAACCCAGATACTGATCATTAGGCTGTTATTGTTTCCAATACACCCACTTTTTTTTTCCACCTATAACAAGAAGCAAATAAGCATTAGGTTCTAAAAACACTTGCTAAGTATGAAATATCCAACTATTTTAAAAAAATGTGACAAGATGCAGAACACAAAACTTAGGTCACATAGTCATTCTATTTTAATACACATTCCACTTCCTGGTCCCCACTGGCTCATGGCTGTATCATAATGCAAAATGTATTAGACCAACTTCAAAAGTCTCCATAGTCTATCACAGTCTCAACAATGTTTAAAAGTCTGAAGTTCAAAGTCTCTTCTGAGATTTAAGGCATTCTCTTAACTGTAAATGTCTAGAAAGCAAAACAACAAATTACCTATTTCCAACATGCGATGGCACAGAATCTATATTAGCATTCAAAAGGGGGAAAATACTCAACCAAAAAAACAGCAGAGCAAACTATAAATCTGAATGGCTCTGCCCTTCCAGCTATGTTGCCCGCAAGGTACATATCTGCCTTGGGCTGGTTTCACTCCCTGTACACAGCTCTCCTTGGCAGAGAAGCCCTGGCTCTGATCCTTCTAACATCGAGGGGTCTCCAACACAATCCAGGCTTCACTTTCACAACTTCACTCAACAGGCCTCAGTGGCTTAGCATAGAGGAAGATTCCACATACCTCTCCTCATGTATTTTTCATGATTCTAAAGCAGAACTGTAAGGACAACAGTGCCAAGTTCAGATGCCCACTTGGGAGCCTGGTCGTCTCCTTGAATCACATTTGCAGAAACTATCCTTATAGCTTCTTAAAAGCACAGCATTCACCCAGGCGGTAGTGGCACATGCCTTTCTTTAATCACAGCACATGGGAGGCAGAGGCAGGTGGATCTGGATCTCTGTGTGTTCAAGGCCAGCCTGGTCTACAGCGTCAGTTCCAGAATAGCCAGGACCACACAGAGAAACCCTATTTCCAAAAACAAAAACAAAAAAGAGCAGAACATTCCTCAGGCCCTGTCCGGAAGCTTAACTCACCGGTCCCCTCTCCTCTGCAGACTTTTTTAAGACGCTTACCTCCCAGCACAAACCTGACTCCAACACTCGACTTCCCCTCCCTTCTTTCCTCCTCACACCGTAATTTGTATTTCTTTTTGCCCATTTGCTATTTTTCACCGTAGATCTGCATAAGAGTGATCACTAATAACCACGTGACAACAGTCCACAGTAGGCGGTCCTGAAATCTCCTCCAACACATTTTCAATTTAGCCTCAGGCAGATTCTTAGGACTACAGCAGAAGAAGCCACATCATTTGCCAAAATATCACAAGAATGATCTCTAGCCCAGTTTTTAATATTGTTTCTCTGAATGCTGGGCATACATAATCTATATTGCTCTCAATTGCTCTCAGTAATACTGTCTTCCACAATTCTATCAGGAGGCCTATTTAACCCTGCTTATAACATTCAGATGTAACTTTTCTAGTCCAAATTCCCAAAGTCTTCTAAAAGTCTTCAAGACAAAACAAACAAATAAAAACAGGTCAGGTCTGTTATAGCAACAGTCCATCTTTAGAGGACCTAGGCTCTATTTCCAGTAACCACATACTGGCTAACAGAGCTCTCTGTAACTCCAGTTCTATGGGACCCAACACCCTCTTCTGGCCTGTTCAGACACTATATGCACATAGTACATAAAGATACATGTAAGCAAAACACCTATACATATTACACACACACACAAAGAAAAAACATAATAGTGTATCTCATAATCATATATACTGTCAGTTTAAAATTAAAACTGTGCAGAGAACTAAAATAAAATAAGATAAATAAAAATCATCTGTCATTCCCTGGCCCATGGAAGAGCATGTGGTAAGGGAGGCTGCAAAATTGCTAGTCACCTAAAATGTTTTAATACTGTGACCTGATAGTTCTCATTAGGAGACCAAAGGACATCACTGAAAGTTCCATGTCAGTCAGGGCCACATAACAAGACCTGCCTTTATTTAAGAAAAAAAAAAAAAAAGCCCATTTAGGGTCTGGAGAGGTGACTCAGTGGTTAAACGCATCTGCTGCATAGGGCAGATCACCCTCTGTCTCCTGGGCACCAGGCACACATGGCATTAGGCAGTGGATGGTGAAGGCCTTAATTCGATGTCTTCTATCAGGCCCGGTCCCTAAGAGCACCCTGACTAACACACATGCCCACTACGATGAGCCTCGGAGTTTGAGGACAGGTAATGTGTATGCTCAGACAGTTCACAACGCTTTGTGAGGGAGTGCAAGTCACTAACACGATCCTGAAATAAAATGATCACTATGCCTGCTTCTACAGCATTTTCTTTAAGGTATATTCAGTTAAGAACAAGTAAACGGTTATATTAAAATATAAAACATTTATACTCAAAATTAAGTTAAAATGTCACACTAATAAAACATTTGCCTAAGAGCGAAAGGCAGAAATTTTGCACTTTGATGTAAATCTTTTATCTTAATCTAAGTACTCAAGCATGGCATTAAATTTCTACTTTATCTTTCCCTCTTGGATTTCTTGGGATTCTTATTTTATCTTAAAGCAAATGCTCACAAGGGCAGCACCTTCCCCAGTCACTTACCTTCCTCATCTATCCACTTCATGGTGAACGGCTGCTCACTGTCAAAAGAACACATATCTCGAACCTCACTGCACAGTCCCTCAAAGGAGATGGAAGGCTCAAAGTGTGTTATCATAATGTCCCTGAAAGAGAAAGAGTCTCATGTTTAAAGCCATACTGACCTACACGTGACTGAATACCCGATGACAGACCAATCATCCTGTGTGTCCAGAAAAAGTAAAGCATTAGTTAAATAACAATGCATTTGTGAGAAGCCTTAGCTCGGACGGCCTGTCACTAAGGCCCCCTCCCTGCTCCACCACGCTCAGAGGTCTTCCAGCTCCACAGTCACTCTCTACAAGCATTTGCCTTGAATACCCTTACATCTGTTTCAAACCCTACCCCAGAAAGTCTACCATTCATCTAAGAGCCTGCCCTTCTGTTACCCTGGTCCCTCAGTCTTGACCCACACAAACAACCCACCACTAATCTGTCAATCATTCTTTGTATAGCATAGTTTTGACAACACTTACCTCATTTTCTGCTTTTCCTCCAAAGAAGTTGTTTTCTAAAAATAGCTTTAAAGTAACTTCCTTTCATATAGGTAGCCTTCCTCCCCAATCACAGGAACATTTTTATTAATGAAAATAAAATACACAATACAAAATGGTAGTATATATAAATGCATTAATATATCAGCACTAGATAAACAACTTCAATAAACCCAATAAGCAACTATCCACTGTAACTTTACAGTTAAGTGTTTCCTAGTAGAGGCCTGGTGTTCCCTCTGGGCAGGCCAGGAGAGGCTAGCCTCTACACTGTGGGGATATTTTCAATATAATAAAAACAGTCAGAGATATTAGATGACAGATCCACCTCTTCCAGTCCCCCCCCCCCCCCCACAGAGTTTTCTGTGTAACAGTCCTGGCATTTACTTTGAAGACCAGACTGGCTTTGAACTCAGAGGTTCTCTTGCCTCTGCTTCCCAAGTGCTGGGACTAACAGTGTGTGCCACTACTGCCTGCCTAGATGACCTCAAACTCAGATTGGATTAAGGGCGTAGGTCACCACTCCCAGGATATTCCCTGTGCTGGGATTAAAGGTGTGAGTTACCACTGTCTGATCCTCCTAGACTGACTGTGGGTGGATCCCTCTGATACCTCCAATGAATATCCCCACACCTATGGTACAGAGTCTGAGTTAATCCAACACTGGAGGTGGGATGATTAGCTTTATTGTGGCACACAAGAGGTGATGAGGACCAGTCTAGCTTAGGCTTGTGTATGGATAAGCCTGTGGGGGACTTTCATAGTTAATAGAGGGGGAAGGACTGAGGTGGGAGGGCTCTAATCTGAGCAGTGAGCTAGCTTTCTGGGGTGTTTTATACAGCAACTGGAAAGAAAACGAGGGCATGAGGGTCTGGGGCCGGAATGAGCTGTCCTAGGCCACCCCTGACTTACAGCTCCAATGGACACAGCTTGTGTTTCTACTCTGTCCTCTACAATTAAACCTGGTGAAAGTGAATGCAGACACACATTTTCTCCATTGTCCTACTGGAGGGCAACGCACCACTTCTTAGGACAGGACAACTTAACTGTCAAAACAGCTCTGACTTCAGGTTAGAGAGCCAAATAGGAGGGCCATGACCGAGAGACAGATTTGAGCTACTCCAAACTCCATGTTTCAACGTGGTAACATTGTCATGAAGACCTACCTCACAGTAACAGAAGAATCTTAAATCAAGTGTACTTTTCACATACACTGGTGGAACATGAGAGAGGTGGCTTACTGCCCTCGGCCTAGATGCTAGCTGATGACACCCTTAGCTTTCTGAATGATGAACGCTAGTGATCAGTTAATACATTCCAAATGTTTAACTCATTAGACACAGGATGTTAAAGCAGACACAGAGATGCATAAGGGATGGCTATTTGGGGAGCTAAAAACAGCCCAAGATAAACTGTTTATAGGTTATGGACCTGCAATATCACACAACCTCTCCAGTCACTGAGGTTCTCATCAGGAGAACAGGCTTGTACAAGGTTTGGAGGAAGGTAATGTTCTTTCCAGGAACCTTCATTCACACAATAAATAAAAGGAAATGACAATAAATAAGAACTGTGAACAGACGTGGGTAGCTGAAATACAGAACACAAAGTATCTTTTTAAATTATTAACACAGCAGTTAAATCAGCGCTCGCTATGGTTAAGAAGCTATAGCAGGCAGCAGAGAGCCAGGCAGACCCGAGGCAACAACCAGCTCTCAGGGTGTTATTCTACGCAGCTCACAGGCTCTGCTGCCTCTTGCCATGACTTTCATAACAATATGCTTCTTGGCACTCCACCAAGCATCCTGAACACGCAGTCTCCTTTTGTCTTCAAAAGATATTAATTCTACTTAAATTGTTTTTCTATAGGCGCACCAAGAGAACATGGCCCACAGAATCAACTAAGCAGAGTTCATAGGGGCTCATGGAGACGGACCCGATGTGGGACTGAGCTAGGTCCCCACATATACCTACGGCTGTGTAGCTTACTCTTCTTGTGGGACTCCCAGCCATGAGTAGGGGCTGCCTCTGACTCTTTTGTTTTGTCAAATTTGATCTGTTTATCTCGCTATATTTTATTATTACTTTGTAGGTGTCTATTTCCTCCCCTCATCCCTCCTTTCTTTCAAGACAAGGTTCTCTGTGTGGCTTTGGAGCCTGATCTGAAACTCACTCTGTAGAATAGGCTGGCCTACAACTCAGAGGTTCACTTGCCTCTACCTCCTGAGTGGTGGCTGGGATTAAAGGTGTGTGACACAACCACCCGGCTTCATGTTACCATCAGCACCACATCTTGTACTGTAGGAATGCAGGATATGAAAAATGTTCTTATAGAAAATTATTTTCCATCAAATACTCCTTTGACAAGAGAATATGCATTTAAAACGTATGTTTTCAATATAAACATTTACAGAATGCTTTGTCTTGTTTCTTTATGACAGGGTCTCAGCTCTGGCTATCCTGGAACTTGTTCCATAAATAGGCTGGCCTTGAACTCATGGAGATATGCCTGTCTCTGCCTCCTAGGTACTAGGACTAAAGATATGGGCCATCACACCTAGCTTTATAGGACAATATGCACACATGTTGAAACAATAGTATCTTACTCAAACTTTCTAATTGTCAATCTAAACATTAACTCCCACCTGACAGATTTTAAAAGGCAAAACATAGAGTCATGATAGTATAGGGCAGTAGCAAGAGAACTTGATTTCAAATCCTAATCTATAGGCTCCTGTCACTGATGCTGTGCTCCCAGCTGCTCTCTTCACCACCAGTGATGGAGAGCTAATGATCTCCGCTACTGCCCCTAAGGTCATCTCCTGTGACCAGACTTGACTCTTTGCCTGCACACACAGACATACCCCATTTCCAAGCAACGTCATGGAATACGAAGGCCCTAGGTGCCCTACCTCAGTCAGTAAGGGTCTGGGGAAGCTGAGATTTATTTCATCCTGTAAAGGTCCGGAGATGCTGAGATTTCATCCTGTAAAAGTCTGGGGAAGCTGAGATTTCAGTTTTGACTCCAGGGCAGCTTAAGTTTTTTCTACCTAAGCCTGTGCTCTTGCTTGACTAAATGTCCGCTCAGAAATTTATGGTGTAACTTAATCTCCACTATGATGGTAGTAAGAAGAGGGGCCATGTTTGGTGTGGTGGTGCATGCCTTCAATCTCACTAAGGAAGTTAGAGGCAGGTGAATGGAGTTCAAGGCCAGCCTGGTCTACACAGTGAGTTCTAAGCAAACCAGAGCTACACAATGAGATCCTGTCCAAAAAAAGGGGGGAGGGGTGAACAGAAAAAGAGAAGAGGGCCCTTAGGAAAAGTGATTAATTAAATTATGCAGGGTTTCTGCTCTATCCCTTCTGCTAATGTGACGGTGTTGCCTTCACTGGCACAGAGCCAAATGGAGCCATGCTGGAGAGAGAAATCATAACTTTACCAGACACCAAATCTGTTTGTGCCACACCTTCCATCTTCTGGACTGAGACATCGCTGTTCTTGGTAGATTATGCTATCTACAATATTGTTACAGAAGCACAAACAGAATCTCCCTTGTCTTCTATAATTGTTACTCCTGAGCAAACCTCACCCATGTTCATACCCCCAACTATGGCTTTCCACACAGATGCCAGACAATGTATGTCTAGTTCCTGCCAGTTTGATTTAATAAATTCTTATACATGAGATAGCTCACACACAACAGAAATGAATCTATGTCCATCTGCCCATCCTGGAGACAGCTGCCTGCTCATTCCCGACCTCTGTTTCAAAGACTTGCAATTTCTAGTTGTGCCCTCAAAAAAGGGCTAGCCTAGGATCACTTCACACAGGTATCGTACTCACCAGAGGCAATACAACTTCCAGTAGGTCCCCACCTCCTAATGCCTTTAGAGTCAATTTCAAGTTCAGGGAAGGGGGAACACAAATATTAGGACTATTGCACCATATTACTCTAAAAACTCCACTCTACAAATGATAAACACTTTGAGCAAAGTAGCAGGATACAAAATCAACACACATAAATCAGTAGCCTTCCTAGATCCAAGGGACAAACTGACTAAAAAGGAAATCTAGGGAGCAATACCTTCCACAATAGCCTCCAAAAATTATGAGCTCCTGTATTCACAGCAGCACTGTTCATCACAGCCAAGAGGAGGACGAAGGAACACAGGCGCCCATCCGCAGAGGAGTGGGCAAGTGTGGCAGAAACATACAATCAGAACGGCCACTCTTCAGACTCCAAGGAGGAACTATACATGGTATATAACATGGACAAGCCCTCAGGACACTATGTACAGTTAAATAAGCAAGTCAAGCACACACAGTTCTCAGGCTGTAGCTGGGTAGGCACACTGCCTGCTCAGCCACAGGATGCATGAATGTGATCACCACCAGGACGGTGTAAACCAGGCTTGGCGCGCACACCTGTAGTCTGCGTAAGGCAGAGGCAAGGCTGGAGGGGCAGAAATCAGGTGGGAACCTATCATAAAAATAATAGTAAGAACTCAATAAAACTAAGCGCTTCCTTCTAACGATATTAAGGCAGCTGCTCGCCTCAAAGCATTCTTTGTTTCAAAGCTCCTTCAAGGTTACTACTGGTCAGCCATACATGTTGGGAAAACATATTTTGAAATTAAATTAGAAGAGAAGAAAATTCTAAAGAATTTTTGTGGCAAAGGAAAAAAAGAACTAAATTTCTCTTAATTGAAAGCACTATTGTTATTGAAACAGAACAAAAAAACAAAACACTACCAGCAATAAAATATGACTTCCTGAACTACAGAAATGGCTCATGGGTAAGCACTGGCCCTAGGTTCAATTCCCAGCACTGGCATGGTGGCAAACAATGGTTTGTCTATAATTCATTTCCAGGGAATCTCTAACAGCACTGTACACATAAAATGTACATACATACAGCATACATACAGTTAAAACACTCACACACACACAAAAAAACATAAATCTTTAAAACAGCTTCTTTATTAAGTTGCACATGGGATTAAAGTCAATACAGATGTAAACACACTCAGAGAGACAAATATATGAGTTTTTAAAAAAGAACAGCAGAATATTAAAAATAAAACTTATTTTTTGGCTTTTGAAACAAAGACTTGTTATATAACTCAGGCCTTAGCCTCCTAAGTGAAAGGATTATATCTTGACACCTGGAGAAATACCTGTGCAATATTTAAAAAGCCAAAATACATATTTGAGACTATGTAAAGACGGTGGCTTATCAACTACCATTCCTTACGTCCAAGGAACGAAAGTATTTAAGTAACGTTTGTGTAAACACTTCTCTACTTGGGAAAGTACTGTGTTTACAACACCCCAGGACTGCCAGATCCCAATTACAATAACCAAGCTAAAAATGAATTGCAGATGACGGCAGGGCATTCAGAAGGTGGAAGGCAAAGTATATACACACGATTTTTCTGCTTTTACTCTGTCATTATATGTTATTTTACTGATGGTCAACAGATCAGTGTTTTACCGCAGAGTCCCTAAGTGGCAAGTTTAGGTACAGTTATACTTAATTTTTAAAAGAAAAAAAGGGGGCATCATTAATTTTGTTAGTGGGCTCCTGACAACTGTTTAGGAATCCAATGATCTAATTTTCTGAAGTATAAAATCTAGAGCTTCCTCAGGGCTGATTTTTAAAAGTAAAGCCAAGAAGAAGCAACACTGAGTTCTGCTATTTACATATAAACTTTTCTTCTGAAATACAAAGAATATTTAGAAAATGTTTTCATTTGAACTTTATTTAACTTACAATAATTTCCTGGGCAGCATTAGCCACAGATGGTAGAACCACTAGACAAAGGGTTTAGAGGCAGAGAAGAGTCATGTAATCTCACAGCAATTATTAAAAAAGCCACCGACGCCTTCCAAGTAAGACAACAGATTAGGGGAGATGACCAAATTCAAATCCCCAGACCCACCTAAAGCAGGTCATGGTAACATCTCTTTAATATCAATGCTCCTACAAGCAGGACAGGAGGGAAGATGGGAAACACCTTGGAAGCAAGAGACTCTGTCTCTCTAGGCATGGTGGTGCATGCCTTTAATTGCAGCACTTGGGAGGCAGGGGCAGGTAGATATTTAAGTTCAAAACCTCCCGGTCTATATAGTGAGCTCCAGGACAGCCAGGGCTACTCCCGCCCCACATACATATTCATATTCATATTCTCTCTCTCTCTCTCTCTCTCTCTCTCTCTCTCTCTCTCTCTCTCTCTCTCTCTCTCTCTCTCTCTCTCTCTCTCTCTCTCTCTCTCCCTCGACACCTATCACCAATGAGGTTGAAGGCTAATGATACCCATGTTGTCCACAGAAGTATGTAGCATATGCCAACATATATGCACACACAGAGATTAAAAAAATAAAAATAGCTGCCAAGATAGCTCAGTAGTTAAAAAGCACTCAGTGCTCTTACAGAAGACCCAGATTCTGTTCCTAGCACCCATAAGAAGGCTTACAGCCAACCATAACTCTAGCTCCAGGGAATCTGATAATGCCCTCTTCTGACCTCTGTGGGTATGAGGCACACATGTAGCATACTTAAAAAATATACGCAAGCAAAACACTCATACACACAAAATAAAAATAAATAAATCTTTTTTTTTTTTAAAGCTACCTCCATATACCTGGTTAAGAAGAAATGAGTGGGAAAAAGAAGACTTCCAGCAGTGACATTAGAGGCTCTTCAGACAGCAGAAGTATGAAGAAATGCGCCACTCTAGCAGGAGGAGAGGAAACAGAAGCCTCACCCAGAAAACTTTGCCCACAGGCTTCGCCCACAAGTCTCAATCCAGTTGCAGGCTCTGGTAAAACAGCAGCCGTGGAGAGAAAACCCACTTTCTCGCTCTACAGTAGTCTACATGATTAGAGGGCAGAGTGAGTGAGATGCTACCTCAAGAGGGAACGTGCTGATTAGTGCTGAGTTTCCCTGGGGACCTGGACCAGAAGACTGGGAAGAACCACAACCAGAGCCTGAATTTAATCTGCCACAAGCCCAGGACTCAGTGTGGAGGGCAGGAAGGCTGGATGCTGACAGACAAGCTCAACTCTGCCAAGGCCCCAAGCTCCATTTAGAGCCTGGATTCCACCAGCTGAGAATGACTCTAGAGCCTGAGCTCAGCAAGAGGTAGAAGACCCCACAGACCCTGTGTACATACATACAGGGCAGGCAGAACACTCTACACATAACACTGAGAAGCATAGTTTTTAAAGCCCTGGATTTGGTCCATAGTTGCATGATATGTAAGCCTATAATCCTAGTGCTGGGGAGGTAGAGGCAGGAGGATCAGAGTCAAAGTCACCTTCAGCTACAGCAGGTTTCCAGATCACCCTTGGATATGTAAAACCCTGTTAAAATAACTAAATGAATAAATAATAATATGTACATATGCACTAAATACCAGGGCTCCTAACTTAAACAAAACAAAATGAAAAAACCCTTATTGGGGCATAAAAGGTCCCAGAAGTCCTGATACAATAATAGAGGGTGACTTCAGTGCCCCAACCTCATTTTTAGAGAGGTCATCCAAATTAAAAATCAACCAATAAACTCCAGTTAAACTAGAGAACAGAACAAATGGACTTCATGGATGTACAGCATAGCTAGTCCAACAGAAGGAAACACATTCTCAGCAGTCTGTCTGTGCTTCCCTAAAATGGACCTTAGAAAGTCTTAGAAAAGGCAAAAGTATTTATCTTCTCATATCATAATGGAAGAAACCAGAAAGTGAGAGAAACCACAAGAACTACTTGAAGACTGAACAATATGTTCTTGCACGACTAGTGGGGTACTGAGGAAATCAAGGTGATGTTTAAAAATTCCTAGAATCAATGAAAATGAAAGTACAATTTACCAGAACTCCAAGAAACACCTATGGCAAGAAACACCATAGCCATGAATACTTAGATTAAAAATCAGAACAATGTGGCCCTACACTCTGTGCTGACATCCAAGATGCCTGTTACCACAGAGGATTGGTGGGAGCCGGGGGCCTGGGCCATGTTGATGTCCGAGGGCCACCCTGCAGCACCTGTGCTGTCACCCAAGGGCATGGTTACATCCAGACTGGGAAACCTGCTCAGGCCATGTCTGGGTCTGACTGCAGCTGGGTCTGTGTCGAAGTCAGTGGCTCCTATTACCACCAAGGACCACGCATATGCCCAGGATACCAGAGGCCATATTGGCACCTTAGGGTCATGCTGTTGCTGGGGGCCATACAGACTGGGGTAAGCTGTGCTGCCACCTGGGCATCTGCATGAGGTGGCCCCGCATCTTATGTTAAAAAAAAAAAAAAAAAAAAAAAAAAACCCACACACAACAAAAACCAAAGCCTAATGATACTCAGAGATTTTGAAAACAAAAACAAAAACAAAAAACAAAAAAAACCCCCACAACAAGCATAAAAGCAGAAGGCAGACAGAAACAAATAATAAAGATCAGGACATTAACAGAGACCCAAAATAACACACAGAATCAGTTGAACAGTTAATTCTCAGACAAAATAAAGCCAGACTAGGCAAAAGACGACTCGTGGACAAACTGAGATCAAGAGGACACTGTAAAGACTCTAGTAGAAATCTAGAGGATAGAGAATACCTTGAAACTCATTCAAAAAAGGTTGGAAAACCTAAAAGAAACGGCTAGCTAGACACACCTGACCTAAACAAATTAAATCAAGAAGACATAAACACCACGGGCTACCAGACTGGAGCAGTAATCAGAGTTCTTCCACAAAGGAGCTCAGGACTGGACAGACCCACTGCTTAAGTCTATCAAGCATCTAAGGAGGGGCTATGCACCAGATGCTTAAAACTGTTCAAAAGTGGAAAAGGAAGGCACACTGCCAAACGCATCTTCAGAAGCCAGTACTATCCTGATAACCACACCAGATAAGGATACAACAAATGAAGACCGAAGACCACTTTCTCTGGTGAACAGACACAGGAATTCCCAGCAAAATACCTGCATACCAAATTAAGAACACACAACACCAGATCAGATACCATCACCAAGCTGGTTCCACCCCCAACGATGCAAGGCTGGCTTCAACAAAGTCCAGCGCACCTTGATGAGCAAAGCCTCAAGAAAACCAGGAAGAGAAGAGACAGATCTCAACATGAAGTCTGTAAATGGGGTCTATGAAGACGGCTCGGTGGGTATTAGCCATGCAAGCATGAGAACTTGAATTTTAAGCGCCAGCACCAACATTAAGAAAATAAACAAGGGGCTGGAGGGATGGCTCAGTGGTTAAGAGCACTGGCTATTCTTCCAACAGACCCAGGTTCAATTCCCAGCACTCATATGGCAGCTCCCAACTGTTTATAACTCCAGTTCCAGGCAACCCCATAACCTAATACAGACATACAGGCAGGTAAAATACCAGCTAATGAAATCAAAATTAAAACTAAAAAGAAAAAGAAAAAACAAGAGCCCATTAGTGGTGGTGGACACCTTTGAACCCAGCACTTGGGAGACAGAGGCAGGTGGATCCCTGAGGTCCAGGCCAGCCTGGAAAGAAAAAACAAAAAACCTGAGCATGGCAGCAAGCACCTGTATCTGCAGCATTGTGGAGAAGATCAGACAGAGACAGGAGGACCCAAGAGTCTACTGATAAACCAGTCTAGCCAAGAAAAGGCAAGCTCCAGGTCCAGTAAGACGCTGTCTCAAAAGGGAGGTAGAGCGCATCCAGGAAGATACCTGACGCCATCAGCTCCACATGCACATGTGAGCACACCCTCATATACACACATTTACACACACACCGCACACACAAATAAATAAGAAAAAACTATAGCCAATATTATACTAATGAGGAAAAACTGAGGGCATCTTTACAATGAAGACAAGACAAATATAAACGCGTCTGCTCTCACTGTTCCTGCTCAATAGTATTCGATCTTTAAGACAGAGCAGCGAGAGAGAGCAAGTGACTCACACAGGAAAGCAAAAGTCAAAGTCATACCCATTATGCGTTTCCAAAGCAAAGCAATAGGAATAAAAAAAATCATTTTTCTATATACCAGTTGTGTGTGTAAATCCCATCCACAGTAGCTTTTAAATAAATAAATAAACAAATAAGCCTAATAATGATCTCCTCCCAGGCAGTGAGAGACCAAGGCACTGAAAGTGATGGGAGAAGATGGAGGGGCTTTCCGGTTCATGGGCTGGCAGAATTAACAATGGGAAGTGACATTACCAAGATAATCCCCAGATTCAACACGATTCCCACCAAATCCCAGTTACATTTATTTCTTCACACAACTAGAAATAACAATCCTGAAATTCACATGGAAACACAAAATCCCCCACTTAGCAAAGCAGTGTTAAGCAGAGTGACGGTGGAGGAGGTGTGGAGGTGTGACGGACAGCGCCTGATCTCAGGTCCACACCAAGAGCCACAGTAACAGACAGCCGAGATCCCCAGAACACAAGACGGACAAGTAAGCCCACACAGCAGGTGCCACCTAATTCTTGACACAGGTGCCAAAAGCAACAGGATAGCCTACGGTTTGGGGAACCACAGAGGGCAGAGGAGCTGCTGTGAGACTTTCCTAGAAGCAAGAGGGAAGCTAAACCCATTACACCTCAAATAATATGGCTGACCAACAAGTCCTAAGGACGCCGCCGACAGACAGGCTAACGTGGAACGGGGTACACCTTACCTGAACCATCCTAGACAAAGAACTGCAGGCTACTGAGTGAGGGCTGCCGGGAGAGTGAGCCCCTAATTGGTTATCCAAAACAAGTGGTCAGCCCTGAAACCACATACATACAGGGAACAATGAAAAGATTCAACAGGTTCTATTTGTATTTATACGTATACATGTCTACCCCATGCACGAGAGAGTGTGTGTGTGTGTGTGTGTGTGTGTGTGTGTGTGTGTGTGTGTAAAACAGTAACAAAGAGAGATCATGATCTGAGAAGGAGGAAGAGGTGAGGGAAACAGTGGTTGGGGATGTAAAGAGAGGAGGAAAATCAGGCAGTTAGACTCTATTTACTTTGGTTTTTAGAAGACAGGGTTTCTCTGTGTAGCTCTGGCTGTCCTTGAATTCAGAGAAAAGCTTGCCTCTCCTTCCCAATTTTACTTTCCCGATGGCTGAGCATATCATTATGTTCTTATTATTGGGATTAAAGACACATGCTACTATCACCTCCCACCCCCCAATACTTTAATTTAAAAATAAAAATTTTTAAATGGTGCTAGGAAAATTGGATTTCCACATTTAGTGTACAGTAATATATAGTAGAATACATATATATAGTAGAAAATTAAAATATGAGCCCTATCTGTAATTCTGCATAAAAATCCATTGAAAATGGAAGCCAGTGAGATGGTTCAGCAAGCCAAAGGGCTGCACTTGATCCTCAGAATCCATATGGTAAGAGAACCAACTCCTAAAAGCTGTCCGCTGACCTCCACACACCACTATGGCATGTGCGCCCCCCCACTCACACAGACCCCCCCAAAAGTAATCATTTTTAAATTAATTCAAAATAGAACAAATACCTTAATGTCAGACCTGAAACTCTGAAAATGCGACAGAAAAAAACTTCAAAATACAGGCAAAGGCAAGAACTTTCTAAAACAGACTCCAATAACACAGAAATAATCCCAAGAAACAATAGGCAAGGATACATGAAATTTAAAACCTCTTTAGCCAAGAAAACAGTCACCAAAAGACAGTCCAGAGAACGGAGAGGGGCACTTTGCTGTTTACTGACGACATATCGGGCAGGAGAGTAATATCCAGCCCGTGTAAGCATCAACAAAAAGCTAAGTCAAGAAAATCACCCCATCAATAACTGGACTAATGAACTGAACAGACAGTTCTCAGAAGAAACCAAAATGACCAATAAGAACACAATGACGTGCTCAGCCATCAGGAAAGTAAAAACTATTTTGAGATCTTAGACACCTCAGTCAGCATAGCTACCATCAAAAAACAAACAACAGGACCAGAGAGACAGCTCAGTGGCCAAGAGCCTAGTTGACCTTGCAGAGGTCCTGGGTCCGAGTCCCAGCACCCTCATGTAGCTCACCCTAAACTTCAGTTCCAGGGGATCTGACAGCCTCTTCTGACCTCCATGGGCCCATGCAGGCAAAACACTCACACACCTAAAATACAAATTACCCAGCATTCAGCAGGCAGAGGCAGGTGAATCTCTGTGAGTTCAAAGACAGCTTGGTCTACAGAGTGAGTTCCAGAACAGCCCGGGCTACACAGAGAAACCCTGTCTAAACAAAACAACAAATTAATTAAGAATTAAAAATACCAAGCAACAACAAACACTGTCAGGTGGGGGGAAAGAAGAAGCCTGTTGGTGGTGGGACTGTCAAGTGGTGTGCTACTATGAATATTGAAGTGTGTGCTCCTCAACAATTCAAAAGCAAATGAGAGTATGAGTACGACCTAGCTCTACCACACTTGGGTATGGACCTAAAGAAGTATAAGTGAGCAGGCCACAGAGGCAGCAGCACACACATGTTCACTAGTGTGCCATTTACAATAATATGAGTCAGAAAAAGAAAGGGTGGGAAGGAGGGAACCAACTCAGACGTCCGTTGTCTTAATGTTCTGTTGCTGTGAAGAGACTCCATAACCATGATTACAGCGTCAGAGGTTTAGTCCACCATCATCATCATCATGGTGGGAAGCATGACAGCATGAGGTTGGAGAAGCTTAGAGTTCTATATGCTGATCTTCAGGCAGCAAGAAGAGATAAGACACTGAGCCTGATGTGAGCTTTTGAAACCCCAAAGCCCACCACCAGGGACACACTTCCTCCCACAAAGCTACACCTACTAATCACTTACAGGGAGCACCACTCCCTATGACAGGGCATTTAAATATCTGAGCCTATGGGGGCCAGTTTTATTTAAACCACCACAACTATCAAGAGATGAATGGATAAATAAAACGTGGTTCATATGCATAGTGGAATTTTAATCAGCCATACAGAAAAGGACAGACATAACACCTGCAGGAAAACAGACGGAACTGGAAACCACTACACTGAGTGAAGTAAGTCGGACTCGGACACCTCATAATTTCTCTCATAGGGAGATTTTGTTTTGAATTTGTATATTCTGGGGGTGGAGTGTATACTGAAAGTAGAGAGCGGGCCATAAGAGGAAGGTGGGAACTCTAAGAGGACAGTGGGGGGCGAAAGAGTAAGAACAAAGTATCCGTGTTTGTCTGAAAATGCTATGATGGGTCAATTCTCTTAAATCATAATTTTAAAAATTAAGCAAAGGACTCTGGAGAGGTGGCTCCTGTTGCTCTCGGAGGATTCGGTTCTCAACACCTACAGGGTGGCTCCCAACCTGTAACTCCGATCCCAGGGGTCTAACACATTCTCCTGACTTCCGCAGGCACCACACATGAACAGGATGCAAATACATACATGGAGGCATACATCATACCCATAGAATAAAAAATAAACAAATCTTAAAAATAAAGAAAAGTTAAGTAAAAAGTCACAAAGCAATTTTAATTTTCCACAATTAAGACAAAAATAAACATAAAAGCAAGTGGTAAAATTTTAAAAATGAACAAAAAAAGCATAAAGTCAGCAAGCACATAAAAGGAAGAGTTTTGAAAGTTACTGAGCCTCAATCTTAATCTATAAAATGGAAATAATAACAACCTTCCTTGATGTGGGATACCTTTCTGCATGCTGTGAATGTGCGTTATGACCACTGGTTAATAATAAAGAAGCTGTTCTTGAGAGGCAGGCGGGCAATCCAGGCAGAGGTGAAGACGAAGGGGGGCAGCGTCAGAAGGAGATGCCAAAAGACAGAAAGGACAGAAAATGAGAAGGTTGCTCTGAGAAAAGGTACCAGGCACGTGTGTGGTTAAACATAAATAGAAATACAGGTTAACTTGAAGAATTTAGATAGCAATAAGCCTGAGCCATAGGTAATTAATATAAGTCTTTGTGTGATTATGTGGTAGTAAGCGGGCGGCTATGGGACTGTGGGTTCAGACCGCAGGGCTAGGACAGGTCAGAAACTCCTGACTACACTCCCTGAGCACTGTTGTGAACGTTAAAAGGAAACCAACAAAAACCCAGTACAACGTAACTACAATTCTTGAAATACGTATGTAGAACACTGTAAATATGGTAACATTTTTGAAGTAGTTTATAAAATTTCTCACTAATTACAGTTCATTAAGAGAAAAGCACTGCTCTGACCCAACACTGTCCCAGCCAAAGGTTAAGAAAGATAAGATGAAAAGCAGAGAAACTGTCAGTCAGATGACATCATCCTAAGACTCCAAGGCAGTTAACCAACAATGGTTCATAAACGGCAGCTCAGTTTAGGCCAGGCATGGTGGTGTACCTCTTTAACTCCAGGGCTCAAGAGGCAGAGGCAAGCAGATCTCTAGGACTTTGAGGTCGACACAGGCTACACCGTGAGACCTTGTCTTTCAAAACAAAACAGTGACATAAATTGAGCACAATGGCGTGCCCTACAATTCCAGTTGCTAGGGAAGTTGAGGCAAGAGAACTTGTTGAGGCTAGGAATTCTACACCAGGCAAGGAAACAGAGAGGGAAGCATCAATTAAAACCAAAATGGATACAATGAGCCCATGAGAAAGATAATAGTTTGAATCAGAAATGTCCCTCACAGTTCACTGTTTGAATGTTTAGGACATAGCTTCAGGCACCATCTTGTATGGTTCTGGAAACACTGGAAGGTGAGGCCTGGCCAGAGGAAGTAGGTCAGAGTGAGGCCCGTGTGACAGTTTATCAATGGTCATTACAGTTTTGTTCTCTGCTTCATGATCCACTGTGACGTCAGCAGCTATCCTTCGCCTCAAGCATCTGCTACCAGCTCATGGGGCCAAGAAATGATGAGCGGAACCCTGTGAGACCATAACCCTCAACAACTTCTTCCTAAGTTGTTTGAATAAGATATTTTAGTCACAGCAATGCAAAAACAAAAGGAAATAAAAGCTCTCATTTGTGAAAGCAAGAAATTATTGGTAAAATGCACAATATACAACTAAAACAAAGACCCCCAGAATAGAAAATTAAATAAGACTTTCCAAAGCACATCAAATTACACCCTGTAAAAATCAAGTTGTGGCATGTATTAAACAGATCTCTTTCCAAATCAATGGCACAGAATAGATAGTTATCTATGCACATTGTGAGAAACACAGTGTAGCATTAGGATTTCCTGGGCCCGGGAGGCCAGAGGTCCAAACCCACAGACCTGCAGCCCCAGACCCCTTAGTCACTCACTGCTGCTCAGGCCCCAGAAATGATTCAGACGCTTATATTAACTTCATGTTGTTTGGCCTATGGCTCAGGCACATTAGCTTGTTCTTTCATCTTAAATCAACCCATTTCTATTAATCTGTCTGCCACATGGCCCGTGGCTCACCTGTGTTCCTCACATATTGCTCCTTTGGGCTTCAGCTCCGTCTGTCTGACTCCGCCCTGCTTCTCCTATCTATGTTGTGATTTCCCCTCCTACTTTTTCTATGGTGCCTGTCATGGGCCAAAACAGCTCCTTTATTTAAACATTGATATTCACAGCATTCAGAAAGACATTCCCACATCAATACAGTATGTAACAGTTATTTCAAACCAGTAGTGAAATAAAGATCTCTTTCAAAAAAAGTTAGAATTTTAAAATGTAAGTTGCTTCATAAAAATTACTGATGATTATACCCCAAAGTATAATCTTGAGAAGGTGATTTCTTAAAACCTGCACAATACAGAGCTGTAGAGGGTAAATGAGATGTGCATCTGCTTAAGGTAACAAACCAAGAAGCCACATATAAAGGGAAAAAAGATTTAATTACACAAAACTAAAAAATATTCAGATAAACAACAGACCGAGAAATGCCTGGGAAGTTTACTAGACCAAATGTCGATGTCCCATCAACGAATTAGAAGGGAAAACAGGTTGGAAAACCAGCTAGTTGGTGAAATGGTTACCTGGCATGCAAGAGACTCTTGAGTTGGAACACCAGCACCACATAAAACCGGGGTGTGGTGCCACACAACTGTTATCCTCTCTATGGAGAGGCAGGCAGGGAAAACCAGAAGCCCAGGGTCATCCTCCCCTACAGTCAGCCACGTGCCAGGTGGGACTGCATGGGACCTTATGTAAGAAGGGACCAGGGGAAGGGGAGAAAAGGGCGAGAGGGAAGGAAGGAAGGAGAACTCACAGAAAAATGTGTTTCCAGACACCTTGTAATCCCAGCACTCAGGTGCCACGGCCTGGATGACAGAGTTTGAGGCCAGAGACTGACCCAGAGACTGTCGGGAGAGAGGAAAGCACCCCTCCCTCTGCTGCGTCTTCCGCCTCACAGTGCCCACGTGCTTCACCTTCAGTCCTCAGGGTCACCAAATTCAAGATTCCCTTCTCTTTGGCCAAGTTATGGGCCAACTACCTCATGGATCTGGCGCCCAATCTACCATTCCCACCTCCTTGCTTTCGAGTCAGGGTCTTCCGTAGTCCAAGCTATGACTGTGTAGCCAAGGCTGAGTTTGAGAAGACCTTCCTAATCCTCCTGCTTCCACCGCCCAAATGCAGGAATTACAGGCAGGCACAAGGACATTTGTTTTAATGTGGTGCTTAGATTGAACCCAGGTCTTTGGGCACACTAGGGAAGAACTCCACCAACTGAACTATATCCTCAACTCCAATGCCAAAAAGTACACAGCTAAAATAATTTTGCAGTACTCTTAAAAACAAGACCTGACGGGACTTGTTCACTGTAAGGAGAAAAAAATGCAAACAGTTCTACATTCCAAAGGTGCAGAGTCAGTCCTGAGCTGCAGAAACAGTTAATCCTCTAGACTGTAATCACCGGTCCACAACGGCTTAAAAAGTGCTTTTTACAAGCTTTCTGCCAAACTCCAGCACACACACATACAATGTAAAGAAATGAGTAGCCCAGGCATTACCTGGTTAAATTCTATCCCACAAGTACCTTTATATAAGGATAAGCACACAATGGCGGTCTATCACTAACCAAAAAAACCTGTTTCTCTTCCTCCACCAGAAGGTACCAACAGTTGGAAAGGGCCACTGACTGAAGAGCTCCCCTTTGGGGTAAGGGTGCAGACCATGACACAGGCAGACTTAGTTGCTCTCCAGGCAAACCAAATTGTCAGTGCAAAACCAGAAAAGCCACCTACTTGTAAAGACCAGGGAAAAAGTCAGCTTGCATGCCTTTTATATCTGTAAGGACACACTTGTTCTAAAAGTCAAACTTAACAGACCGAGTACACTGTGTACATATTGGAAAGGAGAGGATAATTCACTCACTGAAAACATCCAAAGAGTCAACTTTCACCGGAAAGTAAAATTGTTAGGGCAAAAGGAGAGTGAGCTCCACAACAGTGGTCTTTCCAAAAAGCTAATAAAATTCTCCTCTGGGGGTAGTTTTTGTTGCAGAGACAAAATTTCAAGTAACCTACACCGTGTGAGATGACAACTTCACTCTCCTGATCTGCTTCCATCTCCTAAGTGGGGGGGATTATAGTGTCCCATAGGCAGGTTGTGCAGTGCTGAGGATGGACCCTGTGGCCTCATGAACACTACACAAGCACTCCACCAACTGGGTAGCTTATCTCCAGCCCCCAAAACATTTTTTTCAAATGCAAACGCTCCTTTACTTCCCAATATAAGGAAAGGGGAGTCTACTTTCTAGTCATGTATGGGATTTGTTATCCAGCTTCTTTATTAACTATCCCTGCTAGTGACTCACTTTGGTCTCATCAATGTTAATAAGCAGCTGGCTGTAATAACCACCAGTTTAGACTATTGTTAATAAACATATAATCTTAATGGCTGACTCAGAGAACAGAAAATGGTACAGTTCAGAGTAATGAGGCCGTCCTTAGAGGAAGCTTTGGGGAAAATTACTATTAGGATGTTTCTATGGATTACAGAGGACTAAAAACATGCAGTTATTTGTGTCTTTCTGCAGTAAAATTTCCTAAAATTTAAAAGATAGTATTGATTAGAAAGTCTTCAAGAAATTTTAAACAAAAAATCACATGTCCATATTCTCTTGTTTTCTTTTTTTTAATAATTGGATCAAAAATAAAGAAAATCCCTACAGAATATCTGTATTTCTAGAGTTCAACAGGCTGATTTCCTTCTGAAGAAAATTGGGAAAATATTCATATGATGGGCTTATTCGCACTTGTCAAATTAATAAAAATATGGGGAAAATGCAAGAGTATTATTTCTCTTTCACTGAGTCACTGGAGGTTAAGTATAGTAAGTAAAAAACTAAAAAACATCTAAATGACCAAAATATGGAAAAGCGTATACATAATTTTCATCTTTCAGTGGAAGTAATCAATAAATACTATCTAAAAATGATATCTCCAGAAACACAAATGCAACTTTTTTGAGATTTATTTATGTATATGTGTGTGACACATGTATGGAGTGCCACGGTGGTCAGAAGGTGTTGGGTCCCATGGAACAAGAGTTACTGGAAGTTGTACAGATGAAGGTACTTCAAACCCAATTTGGGTCCTCTGGAAGAACAGCAAGTGCTGCCTGTGCCTGAGCCAGCCTTTCAACCCCATAAAGGCAACGTTTAGAATAAATGTAACCTTCAGAAGAACCACAAAGTAAGCACCAGCAGTAGAGCCTATGGGGACTGAAAAGCCACATTTTATTTTACACCTGTACACAATATGTACTTTTCTATTATGTGCACAAATTCATATTGACTCTAGTTTGTTAACCTATCACTAATCAATTTCTTTAAAATCCACCATATTTCATCCTCTACACCTAATAGCCGTGCACTGTCAGCTTTGACAATGGAGCCCACATTTTTTGACAATGGAACAAAAGCAGTGGTTCTTAACCTGTGGGTCACAACCTCGTGGGGGTCAAAGGGCCCTTTTACAGGGGTCTATAAAACCATTGAAAAACAGATATTTACATTACAGTGCATAACAGTAGCAAAATTACAGCTATAAAGAGGCATGAAAATAATTTTATGGCTGGGGATCAGCACATGAGGAATCGTATTTAAGGGCTGAGGCATTAGGAAAGTTGAGAATCAGTGTTCTAAAGTAAAATATCTCAATTATCAGAAAGTTGTGTGGTTTGTTCTTGGAAGGAGGGCTGCGGTTCTTTCAATCTTGCAAAGTTTGTGCAAGGCTGACCATGAACTAAAATGGCCAAAGCAGTTATTTGACAACCACCAACTTCTTTTAAAAAATTCAAAGAAAAATGTGTGTGTGTGTGTGTGGGGGTAGTGTTTTAAAGTCAAAACCTCCCTTACCCGTGCTTTAAGTAAAAACAACAGTCTACTGTAGGTCCTACAAATTAGTCCTGAAGTCAGTGAGTTCTGGAGGCTGGACAATAACAAATCTAAGGCCTTACGTGTAAGCATTAAGACCCGGGGTTCCAGTTCTCTTTGAAATGAAAACAAGAAAGCAATTTGAAGGTCTTCTGTCTTCACTGATCCCCTCGGGAATGTAAATGCAGGAACAGCACTTTTAACCTTGTGGTACTTGAAGTTTTTAAAAGCAATGTATTTCTGCCTAGACAAGCAGTTCGGTTTCTGTTAATCCCTACTCTCCAGTCTCTACACTCACGATAGCCTTCACCTCACTAGTGCTCAAGCCACAAATCGAATTCAAAGGGAAGAATTTCAAGGATAAAATACGATAGAAAATTATTTGACACAATAATCTCGGAACTGGATTACTTTTGGCTGCCACATTTGCTTAAATGTTTGGTAATCAGCGCGTAAAGATCACAGAATTTAAAGGTGACTTCTCACCTTTCGATATCTTGCCCTGACCAAGAGCTTCCAAAACGTTGGTCAGCACATGTGCCACTTAATTCTGACCGTATCTAAGGAGCCAGTGCACATCCTTAAGAAAATAAAGCATCGACTTTAGTATTAGTTTAACTCCTATACTGGCTACGTGATCGTAATCAGGACTCACTTCATGAACTCTCCATATAAATCTGATTTACAAAATCGGAGGCTTCAGGCCTGCCGGTAACGAGAAGAGCCAGCTAACCGGAGCCGTCCAGGCTTCCGAACCCACAGTAGCGGGTGGTCAGAAGGTCCCTTCGAAATCCTCAATCCACCCAGTCCCGAAACAGTTGGAAATCCCTGCCACCGGATTTGTTCTCCCCTCCGGGTGCACCCACTCTTCTCCGCTCACGCGTCCCGGGGGGCCGCCAAGCGCGCCCCTCGCCGCCCCCACGATCGCTCGCGCCGCCACTCACCCGCGGTAGTAAGCTTTCACCCGGACCTGGTGGGAATGGTCCCCGCCGCCGCCGCCCGCGACCGTGTGGGACATGGTGCTGCTGTCCCTCTGGGTCGGCATCTCCTCGCCGCCCGCCTCACCGCCCGAGGCCGAGGGGGCCCCGACGCGCCCGCCTAGTCCGGGGCGCTGAGCGGAGGGTCGACCGGACGCCGCAGCCCGAACCCCGCCGCTCCTCCCGCCGCCTGCACAACACGCCTCCCGCCGCGGCTCCTCCCACCACGCTCGCTCCCGAGGCCGCATTCCGCGGCAGGGCGGGCGCCGGAGCGGCGGAGCCGGGGCGCGCTCATCTTCCCGGGGGAGGAGAGCGTAGCAGCGGGAGCGGGATCCGCCGGCCCCCCTCCCAGACTCTCTGGAATGGGGGAGATCTTGAAGATGCAAATGTAAAATTCTAAAATGAAGCTTCTGGATGGAAATTTTCACATAAAGAACCCATAAGGCACACGCGCTCAGGGCCGATCCCCCTATTCTTGCACTTGGTCGTCGCGGCCAGCCTGCTAAGCTTCCTGGATGGATCTGCTGGAGGGTTTCTGGGATTTGGAGTCCCGGTGGGATTCTGGGATTTGTTTCCTAAGTATAGGGAACCGGAGCTATCTTGTGCTTCCCGGGTTTGTAGGCATGGAAATCCTGAAAACAGATCGAGTGTCTGAGGGCACTGGAAACTTGGTTTCTTCACGATTTAAATTCTGTTTTCAGGTAAATTCTTCATGCCAATTTCATCATCACCGAAATTAAGCAGCGCAATTTTGGGAAACAAGATTTGATAACCTGCTCAGAACACTCTTTTTATTTTTATTTTTTCGAAACAAGATTTCTCTGTATAGCTCTGGCTGTCCTGGAACTCACTTTGTAGACCAGGCTGGCCTTGACCTCACTGTGTATTTATTGTGTTAGCTTTACAATCTACAACTGTAATTCCTATAAATACCATCACACATAAAATCCCTTTCCTTAAACGTGATAGCTTTAAAAAAAAAAATCATTACAGACACTGGAAAAATGGCTCAGTGCTTAAGAACAATCACTGCTCTTCTAGAGGACCCGGGGTTGATTCCCAGAACCCACAAGCTCTACATAACTCTAGTTCCGAGGGATCGGATGCCATCTTCTGGCCTTTGTGGGTACCAGACATAGACATGGTGCACAAGTATACATGCAGACAAAACAGTCATATACATAAAAAAATTTAAACTTAGAAAAATTAAGTTGTTTTATTGTGTATAGGACATGTGGAGATCGCGGTAAAGCTTTTAGAGAAGTCGGTTCTCTCTTTCCATCTTATGAGCCTTGGGGATTAAACATGGGTTGTCAAACTTAACAGCAGCTGTCTTTACCAGTTGAGCTATGTGGCCTCCTTAGATAACAGCTTTTAGAGCAGGAGCCATATGCCCGGGGTCTAGGGAACACGAGGTAGAAGGACCGTTTGAAACGAGTTCACGACCAACTTAGAGGAGATGGAGAGTCAAGGGAAGAGAAAGGCAGAGACCAGGAGGAGAGCAGCAAAAATGCTTTCCAAAGTGATGAGCACAGGGAGGGGAACATTCAAATTTTTAAATTTTAGTGAGCTATACTTTACATACCTAACAAGTCACACATTTAAAGCATATAATTCAATTTTTCAGTATCGTCACAAAGTTGGACAACAATCACCACTCATACCCCAAAGAAACAGTATATCGCTGGCAATTACCATTCTCCTCACTCTCAGGACCACTAATATCTTTTGTGCAGCTGTGGGTTTTCCTATTCTGGTTATTTTACACAAAGGAAATCATATACTATGTAGCTTTCTGTGACTTTCACTTGCTTTAATATGTTTGAGGCTCATCCACATTGCATCAAGTATCTGTACTTTCTCTATATGGTTAAATAATATTCATTAATAAAGGTTTAATACATAAATGCATCTGTATTATCTTGTCATCTCCTTGGTGCTCTCATTGTTTTAATACTGTTGGCATAAGCACCTTGTCTGTTTTTACTGTAGCTTGTGTTCTTTATGTGGCTGCATTTTTAATTCTGTTGGGTGACTCCCTAAGAAGACTCCCTAGTCACATGATAGCTATGTTTAACATCTTGAGGGAATGTCAAGCTGTATGTAGAGTGTGCAGTTTTAAATCCCCACACCTCTTATAATGGTTCCAATTCTCCATACCATTTCTCACTCTCGTTATTTCCCCCCTTTTATTGCATTTAATTTATTTGTGTATGTGTGTGTGTGTGTGTGTGTGTGGTATATGTGTTTGTGTGTGGTGTATGTGTGTGTGGTATATGTGTTTGTGTGTGGTGTATGTGTGTGTGGTATATGTGTTTGTGTGTGGTGTATGTATGTGTGTGTGTGGTATATGTGTTTGTGTGTGGTGTATGTGTGTGTGTGTGTGCATGTGTGTGGTGTGTATGTGTTTGTGTGTGTGATTTATGTGTTTGTGTGTGTGGTATGTGTGTGTGTGTGTCACATAGAGTGGGGTATGGAAGTCAAAGTACACCTCCCTGGAGTTGGTTCTCCCCGTTTACTCTGTGGATCCCAGGGACTGAACTGGTGTCCTCCAGCTTGGCAATCGGGATCTTTCATAGGTGAACCAGCTGGCAGCCTTTTTCCCTTCTTCATTATAACTAGTGAGTGGTTGTGAAGTAGCTTTTCACTGTGGTTTTGAAGTGCATCAATATAATAATATTGAGTACCTTTTCATACTTTTATTGGCCACTTATATATCTTCTTGAGTTCATTCAGATCCTGTAGCTGCTTCAAAATCAGATTATCTCTTTTCATTGAACTATAAGAGTTTTAAAAAATATATTCTACAAATTTTCCTCTACTGAGTGAATTTTGAATTTTAAGTTCTATACAAATTCTCTCGTATGAAACAATTTTTATTGTATGCAGTATCTTTTCACTTTTTGATACTGTCACAATTTAAAAATTCAAATACTGAATAGAGTCATAGTTATCTGTTATTATTGTTGCTTATATGTATTTATAAATGTTTATTTATTTATTTATTTATTATTGTGCACCAATATGTGTGAGTGTGGGTATGCTAACACCCAGTTTGTGAATGGAGGCCAGAGGACAACTCTTAGAAATCGTTCTATTGGGGCAGAATCTTTCTCTTATATTTCCTGCTGAACTTCCTTTTCCAGGCTAGCTGGCCTTTGAGCTTCCAGATGATTCTTCTTAGTCCCCTTCCCATCTCCAGGTTACCCCACTTCCCGTCTCACTGTAGGAGCGCCAGGTTACCCCACTTTCCATCTCACTGTAGGAGTAGCAGGTTACCCACTTCCTGTCTTACTGTAGGAGTGCTAGGTTATAAATATATGCCACTGCAGCCTGCTGGGTTCTGGAGACCAAATTCAGACCATCAGGCTTTCCAAATATACGTTTTGGCCTATCGAACCATCTTTCCAACCCAGGTTTATTTATTATTTAAAGAGGCTTATAGCTTACACTCAGCATGGTAACTGTAGCACTATTAGGAGATATAGCCTTGTTGGAGGAAGTGTGTCACTGGGGGCAACTTTGAGGATTTAATATGCTCAAGCTACACCCAATGTGGCATACAATCTCCTTCAGCTGCCTGCAGATCCATTTAGAACTCTGCTCCTTCACCACCATGTCTGGCTGCACAGTGCTGTGCTTCTCACCATGACGATAAAGGACTAACCCTCTGGACTGTAAGCCAATCCCAAATGAATGTTTTCCTTTATAAGAGTTGCTGTGTTTGCCAGGCAGTGGTATCATAGGCCTTTAATCCCAGCACTCAGAGGCAGAGGTAGGTAGATCTCTTTTGAATTTGAGGTCTACAGAGCGAGCTCCAGGACAGCCAGGGCTGTTACACAGAGAAACCTTAGCTTGAAAAAAAAAAAAAAAAGATAACAAAAAGGGTGAGTTACACAAAGAGTTTATAGCAAACCTACACTCTTTAGCAAGACCTTTTCTAAAATTTCATGGTCATCTTGGGCTATATAGCAAGTTCTTAGTCAACATGGATCCCTGCATGACAAAACGAAACATAGTTTGTAGTTTGGGTCAGTTTTTGTGTATAGTCCAAGTTTCTTTAAATTTATTTATTTATTTGTTTGTTTGTTTGTTTGTTTGTTTATTGTCTATAGATATTCACTGGTCACAACACCATCCTGGAAAAAAACCATCCACTCTTCAGTTAATTGTCTTGTTAAAACTCCACTGGCCAGAATGTGTAAGAGCTTAATTGTGGAGTTTTTAGTGTGTCCCATTAATCAACATGCCTATCCGTATTGGGTAATTCCATTGTCTGTATCATAGTTTTGTAGTACCCTTTTTTTTTTTTTTTTTTTTTTGAGGTTTAACTATATAGCCCAGCTACACAGTGAGTTCCAGCCTAGAACACATAAGCAGGCCATTTGGACCACAGACACTAGCACATGCCCCCGCTGATCTCAGCATGTCCTCCAGGGCATTCTGGGCCACAGACGTCTTTGCTGGAGGCCCAGTCCAGAAAGTGAAGCATTCTCCATCTCAGACATCCTGTTTTGCTCAGAGCCAGGATCATGCAGCTGTTGGACAGCCTTTTTTGGGAAGAGCCCAAGTGAGCTCCAGGCTGCTGCACACCCTGCCAATCCTAGTTGGCAACAACGTGCTCCTGGGTCCATCTCAGCCTTCTCCCAACCTGTCACTACCGTTGAAGCTAGTTCCATCTCTCTACCACCCATGTACCACTCCAGTTCAACATCTTTCACATCTGTCCATCGCATATTTATTTACTAAAGCGGCATTGCAAACTGCAGTGGGTCACAAAATATCTATCTATCTATCTATCTATCTATCTATCTATCTATCTATCTATCTATCTATCTACCTATCTATCTATCTATATCTATTTGCTCAAACAGCTTCACATGCAAATCTTCATTGCAATGGGTCAGGTTCAGGTTTCTGGTTTTTGAAGCATCATCAATACTGGACCATTGCGGAGACTCATCCTGGATATCCTGCTGTTGCCCAGAGTTAGGGTGATACTGGCTAGGTAAGGTGACCAGGGATCCTTTCCAGCTCCAGGCTCTCGCACACCTCCCCATCCTTAGTTCCCACTGCCCTTGAGGGCCACTCCCAGGCCTTGTACCACTCTCTTTACAAGAGCATCTCCAGTTTTGCTGTTTTCCACCAAGCACCCGGCTCCGCTCCATGTTTCTTCCAGTTTCATGAGTCCACTTTTTAAAATCATCTACCCATAAGACCTGCCTTTTTTTAATTGTTGTTGAGATGATTCACACTCTTCAGATTTTTCCTAGGAGACAGCAACTCCATGGGTCTCTCAGGCCCTTAGGGCTGCTCCTCAGTCCCATGGTGAGTGGGAGATTATTTCATGTACTTGAGAAGAATGTGTATTCAGCTGTTCAAAGGTAGATTTTTCTACCTCCCAACATACTTTAGTGCTTTCTGTTAATGCCGTAGGGCAAAAACTGTTCCACAGTGTTATGTATGACTTCTTCTTCTCTCCCCCCCTCTCCCCTCCTCCCCTCCCACCCCTTCCCTCCTCTCCTAGGGTTTTGCTATGCAGCTCATGTTGACCCCACATCTCAGCCTCCCAAGAGCTAGTATTACAGACACGAAACACCCAGATTACTTTTCGCTTGTTTAGAGTTTTCCCTGTGGTTGTAGGGAGGACGTCCATAGGGTTCCTTTATGTGCATTCATGAAGTACTCTGACAGTGGTTTTATATGTAATATGGTTGAAAACAAACAGAACACAGAAATGTAATTTTCAATAACAAATTACTGAAAACTATTAAGAATATCGAGACAACTTTTTTTTTGTTGTTGCTAACGTCTTTAATTAAAGAAAATGAGTCAGTAGAAGAGAGAGCTTTCGTTTCTTGGTGGTTTGGTCTTGAGACACTCTCTGGCCTGTAACTTACTGTGTAGATCAGGTTGGCCTCAAATTCACAGAGATTTGGCTGCCTCTGCCTCCCAAGTGCTGGCATTAAAAGCATGGGTCACTGGGCTCAGCAGCAAAGGAGCTGTAAAGACCTGGTCTACCCTGAGTCACACCTTAAGGATGTGATAATCTTATCCTTAGATTATAAGGATAATTATAATCTTAAGAAACATTTTTATTTTATTTTATTTATTTATTTTTTTAGGTAGAGTTACTTTCAAGAAGATGGCCCTTCCCCCAATGGACATCTATCTATATTTGCTCTGAATTAGCACCATGAAAATCTGCCACTAGATCTCCAATGTCTGTTTCTCAAGTAATACAATATGGGAAGCCTCCCAGCCCATTTTTCTGTTGTCTAAATTTGCAATGATCCTTAGTAATATCCTGGATATTTGCATGCCCATGTTTGTCATGTGCTGGAGTGCAGTGGTCAAGAGCTTGTCTAAGTGCACGAGGCTCTGAGCTTTCTGTACTGAGGGAAGAGACCAATTCCTCAACTTTGAATAGCCTGCCACTCTGTAGAGTCATCAAACCTGTGACAGCATCAGGGGTGAAATCTATTCAGACTGGAAATCCTGGTCATTTGGAGGATTTTGTTGCCTCATAGAGATATGAGCTCAGTTGTCTCTGGCTGTAATAAGAGATAATCAAATTCATGCAAAAAGATCCATAGGCTTAAGGGACTTAAAAATATTACTTGCAAATGTTGTCTTATTTTACAGTCATCAGAGTGCTTCTCCCATTGTGGAGTGCGGAGATGGTCTGTGTGGAGAATGGGGTTGAGAGAAAAGTCATAGACACAGATTCTGTGTAGTCAGGCTTTAATATCACATTGCTTTACTTAAGCTTTGCACATTGGGCTTGGGGGTGTATGCATAACTGGATGTGCATGGTTGTCGTGTGTATGTAGAATTCAGAAGCGTCCTCACTCAGGAACCATACACCTTGTTTTTGCAAACAAGATATCTCACTGGAATCTGGGGCTCACCAATTAGGCTGAGCTGTCTGGCCAGTGAGCCCAGTAGCTAGCTCTACCTCCAACTCCCTGGCACTGAGGTTTGAAGCATAAGCCACCACACCTAGCTCTTTACATAAATAAATTTTGGGGGCTGAATACAGGTCCTTATGCCTGTTGGTAGGCATTTTACCAAGTGAGCTATCAAACAGCCCACTACGTAACTGTTGTAGCATATCCAGGGGAGAAGATTGCTCAGAATGGCTGTAAGCCAGTAGAAAGTCTTTATTAGTCAGCCGGCAACTACACTGGATATATGGGACCCTAGGGTAGCACTGAGCCTTTCCTCAAACTAAGCTTTTAAACACACCAAAAAACATATTCTGGGTTGACCTACTTCAGTTAAAAAGAACAATTAGCTAGAAGCAGAATTATAGAAGCTAAAAAGCAAGGTTAGTACATTTTAAGACTTTCCCAGCACTATAGACTTTGATAGATTAGGCCTTTGATTTAGTTTTGGCCGGTGGTACTGTCTACAAGTTTGTCTGAGTTTTACTGCCTGAATGGCGCTTCCATCATGGAGTCAGTGGTGCTAAGGTCTGGGGCCCCATTACACTAACTTTAAAAGAAAACGTCATACTTCAGAAGCAGAGACAGAAAATCTCCATGAATTCAAGACCATCCTGTGGAGAGCCTGTCTCAAAATAAACAAAAGTTACGAGCAAAAATGACCAGGACTCTTTACTGGCATCTGATAATTAGGCTAATACATTTAATTTTTATCCTATTTATTTTTTTCAAGTTAGCGTAGGTAGCTAATATGGTCACTTCAACTTTCCTGTCTCCTTTCCTTGATTCTCCCCATCCCGAGTCTCCCTCTCTACTCTACTGACATACATAACCCACTTCATCTCAATAATTTCTGACACAGACTTTTTACATACGGTTTTCCAATCTTCTGCCATACCAGCACTAATTATATAGCATTCAAGCCTTAATGTATTTCCACTTTCAAATAGAATTGCTTTTTTAAAATTTGTGTAGTATTAAAAATATTTTGTTTCTTGATAATCATTATAAAATAAAAATAAAATCTAATAAAAATTATAAAACACTTATCTAACGAAGAAACCAAATACTAAAAGTGGTCTAAGAAAGCTCAACCAGTTACCTTTTGTAGGGTTAAATTGGTGACAGGCACTAATACACTCTCTTCTCTTTCAAGCAAAGTATAGTCCAGGTGTGCTATCAGGACACTAACTAATACAAAGTAGCGCTCATTACAAAGAGTAAGCAAGAACATACCTAGAGGAGCATTTATCTTCTTTGAGGACAAAACAACACATTTGTTTCCAGTTAGAATAAACGGACAAAGCTGAGTCTACAAATGACATGGAGAGAGAGCTCAGTAGTTTGAATATTTGCTGCGTTTACAGAGGCTGCAAGTTCAATTCCCAACACTCACCTTTGGTAAGTCACAACTCCCTGAAACTCCAGTTTCCAGGGATCTGACACCCTCTTCTAGACTCTGAGGACACGATATTTGTGTTCTCTCTCTCTGTGACACACACACACACACACACACACACACACACACACACACACACACAGAGAGAGAGAGAGAGAGAGAGAGAGAGAGAGAGAGAGAGAATTAAAAATAAAAGATGTAGATGACATGATTAAAGAGCCTCTATCAAAATACAGAAACTTCTCCTGAGAGTATTTTTTCTTTTGAATTGGAGTACTGGAAACTGAACTTGAGACCTTCTACATGCTAAGCCCATGCTAAACCAATAAACTACAACCTCAGAGCCCATAGATGTCTCACTGCTCAATGTTATTTAATGCTTTCTGAACAACCATGTTATGGCTAACATATAACCTTAAAATATAAATTACCTTCCAATTTAGAGGAGCAGAGCTTTCCTTAAAGATGGCATATTGCACTGGAAATGTAAACATAATCTAATAATGTCTCTGAATTGGCAACATCTACCCAGCCCGCCACAGCCTTCGTGAGGGAACCAGTCTCTCCCTGACGAAGCTGCTGGACTTTCCTTGTCTCTCAGAAGCCACCTCTGCTTGCTTCTGGTTGGACTCCAGTATTTCTGTATTGATTTTCTTCTAACCTTGAGTGGGACTAAACCATACCCTATTTGGGGCCACAGATAAATCAGGGGAAAGACAAAGCCCCAGTCTGGGATGGTCTCCAGCGTCTATTACAGACAAAGTGCCAGTGGAAGGGTACCAGGAGACAGATAAAGCCACTAAGTTCATCAGCATACTCAGTTCTTTACCCTGTGACTCCATCATGTGACTGCTACTGAAGGCTTCCTACTCTAGAAAGTAACCAACTAGGAGGGAGCCTATAATTAACTCAACAGCTCTAGTTCAGCCTTTTGAAGCAAGCTGCCATTTTCTTTAGGTGCCTCACAGAGCAGGAATGTTACTTTGTAAAGTCCTGTTGACACTTAGAAAATTACAGGGTCTTCCCGTTAGTGGTTGTATCTAGATAGCTCCTGGATCTCCCAGCCCTCCCAAATAAGAGCCACTTCGGATGTGGAGGCTGCACGAAATCAGTCTTCTTCGAATTATACTGTGAATGCTGTGGATACCATTTGGATCACAAAAGGAGAATTTAGAGAGGCTCATGAACCTTCAAAGAAAAGAAAAGGATTGGTTTGAAGGCCAACCTCTCTGAGATGTGGCTCATTGATGTTGCTTGCCTAACATACACTGAGTCCTGAGTGGACCCTCTCTGAATCTCCTCTTGGGTGGCTGTGATAAAACACTGACAAAGTCAGCTTAGGAGACTTATTCTGGCTCACAGTTTCGGGTTGCAGTCCACCATTTTGGGGAAGCCACAGCCACAGAAGCTCGAGGCAGCTAGCCACACTGCATCCACAGTGAAGAAGCTGATGTGGGAATGCCTTTCTGTATGCTGTGAATAGCAATCTTTAAATAAAGGAGCTGTTTTGGCCCATGACAGGCACCATAGAAAAAGTAGGAGAGGAAATCACAACATAGATAGGAGAGTCAGACAGACTGAGCCAGACACCCAAAGAAGCAACATGTAAAGAACACAGGTGAGCCATGGGCCACGTGGCAGGCAGATTAATAGAAATTGGTTGAGTTAAGATATAAGAGCTAGCTAGCAATGTGCCTGAGCCATAGGCCAAACAGCATAAAGTTAATATAAGCATCTGAGTCATTTCCGGGGGCCTGAGCAGCAGCGGGTGGCTAAGGGGTCTGGGGCTGCAGGTCTGTGGGTCCGTACCTCTGGCTGCCCGGGGCCAGGAAACCTAATTACAACAAGAAGCAAAGGGTAAGAAATGCTGTGCTCTGCTCTCTACTTCCTCAGTTCTAGACCCAGCCTTTGAGATGGTGCCACGCACACTTAAACTTTGCCTTCCTGCTAAAATTAACCGAATTAAGAAAAGTCCTCATGTAGTAAGGGTTTCTGGCCTGGCCTAGCCCTCAGGTCCAGACCAACCACAGCTGCTTAGTCCCAATAATCACACATTAAAACCTTTTGGCCTATGGCTTAGGCTTATTATCAGCTAACTCTTGTGTCTCTTGCATCTTAACTCATTTCTGTTAACCTATGTCTTGCCACGTGGCTCGTGGCTTGTGTGTGTTTCTTCACATCTTGCTTCCTTGGGTGGCAGCTCAAAGTATCTTACCCTGACTCTGCCCACCTTCCCCTTTAATCTATGCTCAGACTTCCCGCCTGCTTCTAAACTGTATTGCCAAAGGCCAAAACAGTTACGTTATTAGCGAATAATGAAGCATATTCACAAAGTACAGAAAGACATCCCACGTCACTCACGCAGGCATGTACACAGGTCCATCCAGTCTGGATAATCCCCTACTGAAACTCCCACCCTAGGTGGTTCTAGATCCTCCTGCCAAATTGACACTGGAGATTAACCATTACAGAGCCCCAACACCAAGTAAACCAAGTGTGCTGGTGCATGCCTGTAACCTCAGCACCTGAAAAATAGAGGCAGGAGGGTCAGAAGTTACATCCTTGGACACACAGGAAATTTGAAGCCATCCTGAATACATAGAACTCGATTTTGAAAACAAAATGGGGTGGGTGGACAGGAGAAAACGCTCAGTGGTTGTCAGAACGAGCTGCTCTTGCAGAGGGCACAGGTTTGGTTTCCAGTACCTGCACCAGGAAGCTCCTGATGTGGAGACTCCACATACATGTGAACATGCATGCACCTACTCACATACACATGTAGAGATTCAAACATAAAGAGAAAACATGGATGAAAATGGTTACTAAAAATCTGCTTTGTTGGACGTAACTTTATCAAAAAACTCACTACATATGAAAGATTTATTAGGGGGAAGGGACTTGCTTTTCCAGAAGGCTCATGGGATACATGCTGAGCTGAAGCATTATTTTGCCTGTCCATACTTGGTGTGAAAAATTATCCTATAGCTTTATTATATAAAACTTAGGATATCATTTACAAAGGTACGGTTACTGGAGTGAATGTAAATAAACTGGGCCTACGATACAGGAGGCAGGTTTACAAGGGGGAGTATGTTCACATTATCAACTGTCCTGCATATGATGGGCTTACTGATCTGACTGCGATTCACATAAGTAATTCCTGTTGATAGCTGAAAACCCAAAATCGAGTGAGAAAACCGTCATTACTGTGATCTTTCTGTGTGACCAAGAAGCTTTGGGTATCCGCAGTTATCAGGAGAATGTTTTAGGACTGGTAGGTGGCTGAGCAGGCTGAGGCGTCTGCTGCCAAACCTGGCAGACCAAATTCAGTGTCTGGGACCACCATGGCAGCAAAAGGAGAGCACCAACTACCACAGCTGCTTTCTGAGACTGCACACAGACTCAAGATAAATGAGATTTTAAGTTTCACAAGTAGAACTATTTATTACATCACAAAAAATAAAATGGAAGCAAAAGTATTTGTATTTGACAAGTGGTAAAGCAAACCACTGTTTACATCCACCTCAACACTAAATAATCTTAGTAGGACAGGAAGAGCAGTCTTTATTTTCTGTTTTTCCTAGTGTTAATCCCACCAGTCGAGAATAAGACCACACCACAGTTTAAAGCCAAATTTGAAGCAAGTTTTAATGAAATACCAGCCAGGTGGATGGGCTCTAGCCAAGTCTATACCCAGCTTCTCAGGAAATGCTCCCAGGTCACCTTTTGCAGGGGCTTAAAAAGACAAACCCTGCAATTCCCCACATTTCCCACGAGATCCAATCAAGGGCAAGCATACATCCTGATGTGCTTTCTGCTCATATATTGCCCACATAATCCAATCAAGGGAAGGGTACAGCCTGACATACCTCCTGCCCATGTCCCTCCTGCCCACGTGATCAACTAATCCCGTGCAGATGGATGGGTCAAACAAGCTTATTTAGAGGAGTGAAATCATGTCGCTTGCTATCTCCCATAAACACTAGAGAATTTCAGGTCTATCTGTCCTTGGGCAAGGGACTTGCAGATCAGATACATTTTTATTTCATGGACCGCTTAGGCATAGTAATTAAAACTTAAAATGTAACTGGTTCTCACACTATAATTTAAAATTTTTTTCTTTATACATTTTTTTAATTGTATGTGTTTGTGTGCATGTGGAGGTCAGAGGACAGGTTATAGGAGTCAGTTCTCAACTCCCACTGTGGATCCTGGAGATCCAACTCAGGTGGCTAGGCTTGACTGTGACCTTTCACCTTTCTGAGCTAACTTAAAATGCTGATAGACATGAATAGTTGACAGTCCTCTTCCTCCGGGCGATTCCATTGTGAGGGAAGAATTTTACCTAATTCACTTTACCTCAGAATCTGTGTGACTTGTGTGTGAGAGGGGCTCCTTCCTGTGTATGTGGAGATAAGAGAACAGCCTCAGGAGTTGTTCCTCACAGAGGTAATGTCTGCCTTTTCTTCTGGGAGAAGAGGTTTCTCCTTGAACTGGAACTTGCCAGTAAGGTAGACTAGCAGTTCAATAAACACCGGAATCTGATGTCTCTGTCTACCCTGAACTGTGGTTACAAGTGTGGACCATCATGCCCGTTTTTGTTTGCTTGTTTATGGGTTCTAGGCATTAAACTCAGTTTGCAGTCTTCCAAATAGAATTATAGTATGGTTAAATTACTAGCTGGAAGTTATTTTATATTATCTATGTGGATTCCCCAACATCAGTATGCATCTAAGTCAGGCATGGTTTAGAGGGTTTAGAACTGAGTCTCAGAGTCTCCATTTCAAACCAATTTCACATAATACTAATTTTTGCCAATCTATAAATCATAGTTTGAGAAATTGAAAAAGGATCTAAGCTGGGGCTGGAGAGGTGGCTCGTGAGATGGCTCACTGACTGCTCTTGCAGAGGACCCAGGTTCAATTCCCAGCACCCATATGGCAGCTCACAACTATTTGTAACTACAATTTCAGAGGATCTGGCACTCTCACACACACATACATGCAGGCAAAACACCAATGCTCATAAAAGATTTTTTAAAATCTAAGTTAATATCCTCATTTAATAAAGTACAGAACAGTGAAATGACTGATATTATGACATATTGGGGTTTTCCATTCTTTGCTACAACTTAAAAATAGTTAAATATGCAACCTATCTATCTACATGATTTTGATCATAGAAACTACATAATGAAAAAAGGAAAAGACCATGTTGGCACGTGCCTTTAGTTCCAGCACTTGGGAGGCAGAGGCAGGCGGATCACTGAATTTGAGGCCAGTCTGGCCTACAGAGTAAGTTCTAGGACAACCAGGGCTACACAGAGAAACCCTGTCTCAAAAAGAACAAAATAGTAAAAAATGCATAAATTTGAAATCAAAACTTTTCTAGAAGATGGAGAAAAGGTCCTATAACTTCCTGAAGTTGCATTTTTTCATGCTGGTGACCCAACCACATGCTACCAGCATGTGCTGAGTTACTTCCTACTAAAGGATCATGCTAGCCCATAATAACTTGTTCTTTTCATAATCCGTAGGTTCACCATATGCATGACAATGTATGTACTGAGTGTCATTTCTTGGTATAACTTTTTTTTCCCTTATGAGTAAGCTATTATTTAACCTTTTCAAAAAAAATTATTAGGAGGGGTTGGTTATATGGTTCAGCAGTTAAGGTGAATACAAAGTCAGCCAAGAGCAGGGGCAGTTAAGAGCCCTGGCTAATTTTCCCAGAGGACTCCGCTTTGATTCCTGCCCACATGGTGGCTCACAACCATGTGTAACTCTAGTTCTGGGGGGATCTACAGAATTCTGACCTCCAAGGGCTCTGAGCGTGAACGTGATGCACAGGCGTACATGCAGGATTAACATCTATACACATAAAATAAAATAAAATAAAATAAAATAATCTTCTTAATTTATTGGGTTTTTGTTGTTATTTGTTGGTATTTGAGACAGGACCTCATGTCTTCCAAGCTGACCTCAGACTCCCTTTATAGATAAGAATGGACTTGAATTACTGAGCTTCCTAGTTCTACCTCCTAAGTACTGGGGTTACACCCATGTAACCAACATATTTGGTTTATGCAGTGCTGGGGCTCCAACCAAGGGCCTACTGTGTGCTGGGCAAGCACTCTACCAAAATGAGCTATGTCCTCAACAGTACTTAGTCTGAATTTTATATTTGAATCTAGTCAAATAGTATCCTCCAGCTGATTATGTTCAGGTCAGATTATCCCATCTCCTTCTAGCACATAACTAAGAAGCAAGCTTGAACTGAAAAGGAGAGCAGAGTGTATTCTCCTTAATAATTTAAGAGTACAATTCAAACTTCTCTTAAAAATGAATTTTCTGACTTTAGAGGGAAATCTATGTTTTTATCTGATTTTTTAAAAGTGTTTAAAAGTAATATTAAAAAACACGTCACTCACATTCTTTATTAGACTATTTATTGGCCTTTCTGTTGCTTCTGGGAAAGTAACAGTGAACTGCTAGAAAGTTCCCAAATGAAGTCTCTGCCTCTCTTGAGCCTCTTAAATCAGCCCAAGTTTCTCTTTCCCACCCAGGTACTAAACAAGCCTGAACCTGAGAGGAGAAAAAAAGGCCTTTTCAAGGTGGGAGGCTGTAAACTCAGGATTCCTTCCTGTGGGAGGGTGGATGGGAAAGGAATGGAATTTAAGGCTGGTAGTCTCCTCCCTCCCTCCCTCCCTTCTATCCTCCCTCCCTCCCTCCCTCCCTTCTATCCTCCCTCCCTCCCTCCTTCCCTCCCTCCCTCCCTCCCTCCTATCCTCCCTCCCTCCCTCCCTGTGCTGGAGATTAAATTTAGGGCCTTGCTTCTGCTATATTTACCACCGATCTATGTCTCTAGTTGAATTTCATATTCTTAAAAAAGAATTGTTTAAAGGCACTAATAATGTCATGAAACATCGACTGCTGGCAGATCTCTGTGACCTTGAGGTCAGAATGGTGAATGCCTAAGCAGGGAAATGGGAGTGGGGATAAAGGGTTACCGTATGTCCGCTAGATACAATGTCTTTTTCTTTTAATAAACTGAGAAATTATGTTCTTGCCCCCAAGTTGTCCCCTTGGAAAGGCCACACATCAAACAGCACTTCAGGTTGTGTAACAGTCCCATGCAATAAACAAACACTAAGCAAACTGTTAATCTCAAAGAACAGGTAAGATCTGTAGAAACTGAGAGGAAACTATACGTAGCTAGGACAGAGAACTAAAAACAACCAACAAACCAGGCTCTTAGATAAGTTATCTCAGAGGAAACAGAAGCGGTCCTCTTTAATTTAGAAGAGACTTTCATTAAGATCAAAATGAAAAATGTCTTATCAGGAGCTAACTGAAAGAGACACCTTGTTAACGTGCGATGGTCTGGACCTAAGTTAAAAGACAGCCAGGACCCTCCTTTCATATGTGAGAGACTAAGGGCTGCTACTGAGCTGTTGAAGCCTGCTTTTCCTCAGCGGAAAAGACAGGATTGATGATCCCCAGGACCCAGGGCAGTCTGCAATTATAAGACTCTGATCCCTGCATTGGGAACCTTTGATTTGAGAAACTCATTTGACTTCCTGTGCACTGAGCGTGGTCTAGTGTCAGCATTTGCTGGTAGACGTTAGAAATCACGAATCAGCTTTTCACCCATCAGATATGCTTACCGAAGGCTTATTAAATATGTAATGCTGTGCTAGACATTAAGGTAGGAAAACATAAACCTTACATCACAGTAGCAGGCTCTGTCAATATTTGCTTAAAAGCATGCGATAAAGCTCAAGGTAAGTCAATGGGGGAAAGAATAGTTTCACTGTTGCTTAAATGATTCTGGGACAACTAGCTATTCATCCATACGTAGAGGAGTGAGGCCCGACCTCTATCTCAGCTGTTTATAAAAATTTACTTAAAATGGGCCAAAGACTAGATGTAAGAGTTTAAATTCTAAAAAACTTAGGAGAAAATGGAGTTAGCCTTTATGATCTTGAAGTAAAGAATGATTTCTTAGATATGATTTCAAAACCACAAACAACAAAAGAAAAAAAAAGAAGAAGAAGAAGGGCCAGGCTTGGTGGCCTACACTTGAATCCCAGCAGAGGCAGGTAGATTTCTGTGACTTCCAGACAAGCTAGGTTTACACAGAGAATTCCAGGCCAGCTAGGGCTGCATAGTGAGGGGGAAAAAAGGAAAAAATAAAAGATGAATTTGGCTTTCATAGAACTAAACTTATTGAGCTGGTAGGTGATGGGGCATGACTTTAATTACAACACGCCAGAGGCAGAGGCAAGCACATTTCTCTGAGTTCGAGGCCAGTCTGGTTTTACAGGAAACATAAAGAAACTCTGTTTTCAGAATAAAAAACAAACAAACAAAGGAATTAAATGTGCTGGACGTTAGAGTACAGCAGACAGAATCTGGATTCCTAGAACCCATGTAAATGCCAGGTAGGCCTGGCAGCCTACCTGTAATTCCAACTTTGTGTGTGATTGTTCACACACACACAACCTTCTCAAACTCCCAAACAACAACCATAACAACAAGCCCCACAGATGTCCTTCAAATGATAACTGGATAAACAAAAATGTAGTATACCCATGTAATAGTCAGTGGCAGAAAGGAATGAATCGCTGATACACATGAACTACACAAATCTTGAAAACATTATGTAAAAGAGACCTTATATACCAGGCTGCATACTACATGATTCTTTTTTACAGTAAGTATCCAGAATAGGCAATCTATAGAGACAGAAAGCAGGTTAGTTGTTGCCTGGAGTAGCAGGAAAGGCAGAGAGAAAAATGATACATAATCAGCATGGGGTTACTTTAGAGGTGACAGGAATTTTTTGAAATTATAAAATGCTAATGATTATACAATAATGTGTATATTCTCACATACACACAGCTGAGTGTAGTCAGGAGTTTCTATCTGGGCCAGAAGCTCTCAAATACCCAGTAGCCACTCTTCCCAAGTAACTGGTTCGGAGGCTTTATATTATAGTAACTGCTAGGCCAGTAGCTAAAAACGTATTACTATTGCATGAACTTTAGTTAGCATATAATGAAAACCCAGAGCAGATATTGGGGAAAACCTTGAATATCAGAGAGAGGAAACAGACCACAGTCAATTCTCACCCAGCCAACTTCTCAGGCAGTAAGTGCTCTATCTTCAAGGGTCCTCAGCTTGACTGGTCGCTTTTTCAGAATGAATGAATTTCTGCTTTATGCCTTATATAGCTTCCCTGCACAGCTGCTTTACATCCTGGTTCAACTGTGCATCGTAATCCTAGAGTTAGAATTAAAGAAGTAAGTTACTACTGCTTGGCTGTTAGGCCTTTGACTCACAGAAATCTGGAAAGATCTCTATCTCCTGAGTGACGGGATTAAAGTGTGAGTCACCACTCTCTGACTTCATGGTTTGACTGTGGGTGATTCTGTTCTCTGATATTACAGGCTGATTTTATTAAATATACAATATATCACCACTTATTACTATCTAGCTCTTCTGCTTAAATTAGCCCATAGTTTTTTATCTATGTTTAGTCATGAGGCTTGGTACCTTTGCTCAGCACGGTATTCTCATCGTGCTTCCTCTGCATCTGGCTGACATCTGCTGCTCTGCCTCTTTCTTCTTCCCAGAATTCTCTTGGCTTAGCTGCCTCGACTCTATATCCTGCCTAGCTACTGAACAGTCAGCATTTTATTAAACCAATATGAGTAACAAATCTTTACAGTGTACGAGAGCAACACCTCACACCTGAGTATATATTTTAAGTCAATTCAATGTTAAGTGATTATATCTCAATTAAAAAACACTTGGTAAGTTCTACGAGTATTGAACACTATAGAAACAACTGATCCCAACCAGGGGAGGCTATGAGAACTGAAAAAAAATGATATGCAGAATTTGAAAAGCAATACCAGATGGAGACAGTCGGTAGAGACAGTGAGCCAAAAGCCTGCGTTTCTGAGCTGGTGAGATGACTCAGTGGGTAAAGGCAATCTAAGTTTGATCCCAGAACCCCACAGTGGTAGAAGAGAACTGATTCCTGAGGATCGTCCTCTGACCTCCACGTGCCGACTGTGGCATGTGTGAGCCCAGGCTCTCATGTTTCATGTGCACATGTACAGAATCATTAAAATAAATTTTAACAGGAAACCATGCATGCCAGTGTAGTAGTTTTTGGCCTGGCTTTGCCTTGTGGACTGGACTTGTTCCTTGTTCTTTAGTCTTTTAAAATGACTCAGATGTTTATATTAATTATATGTTGTTTGACTTATGGCTAAGGCTTATTGTTAGATTTTTTTTAAATTTTAACTTTATTTTTAGTAATTTGTCTTATCACGCGGCTCGTGACTTATCCGTATTTTATTATATTTGTTTTTTGGGCAACTGGATTGAGTCTCTCTGACTCCATCCTCCTTCTCCTTTATATTCAGATTTCCTGCTTGCTTCTAAGATGCCTTGTCATAGGCCAAAGCAGTCCCTTTATTAATCAATGATATTCACAGTGTACAGAAAGACATCCCTCATCAGTCTGTTCTGCCTTTGAGCAACTCTGTGGCCCAATATGCCCCTCCTCTTCTGCAAGATGGAGACTAAGACCTACGTCACGGGTTGTTGTGTACACTGGATGGCACAGCACATGGACTTGCTCCTCCTCCTCTTCAGGACTTTCTTCCTGTTGCTTGTGGTGAGCTGACGGTGACTATAGATAGCATCAGAACTGGGGAAAGGCTCTCTTTGTGACTGAATGCTGAGAAAGCTGAAGTTAAAGGCAGCAGGAAACAGACATTGGAAGGTGTTTCTGAATAAAAAGACTGTTAAAAGAAAAAAAGCCCTTTAGTATTTAGTTCTGAGATATTCAGAAACCAGGGGGCTTTGGGGGAGGGTAACAGAGAGTGAAGGTAATGATTCTTTAGATGAATCCAGAATGGACTAAGATGTTGCTATGTGATCTCATTAGAGAATGCAGTTTTTAATCTCATTAAATATGAGCCAGTGCCTGGTTTCTTAACGATCTTAACACACACACACACACACACACACACACACACACACACACACACACACACAGACATACACACACACAGACACACACACATACACACACACATACACACACACGCAGACACACACACACCACACAAACATACGCACACACACCACACACACAAACATATGCACACACATACACACATTAGCTGAAGATGATCTTGAATTTCTGGTCTTCCTGTCTTTATCTCCTGAGTATTGTGGACACACCCTTTTCCAAATATTGAATTACCTGGAAAATATTGTCTCCTTTATAAAGAGTACATTGATCCTGGGCTTTTACAATACTATTTTGAGGCTAAAATTTGTTGTAGAATGGATGATCCGGTGTAAACCATCTTTCTCTTACTATAGCAAGATAGCTGAGATAAATAATTTATAAAGGATGAAATGGCTCATTATTTCAGGGGCTTTAGTGAGACACATGCTTTCTTGGGATAGGTGCTTTTGTGGTTTGCTTGTTTTTCAAGACAGGGTTTCACTATGTAGCCCTGACTATCCTGGAATTCACTCTGTAGATGAGGCTGGCCTCAAACTCAAAGACCCACCTGCCTCTGCCTCCTGAGTGCTGGGATTGCAGGTGGACACGGCCACTGCCCAGTGGGATGGGAGCTGCTGGGCCTGTGGTGAGGTGGACTAGCATAGCAGAAGTGTGTGGTGAAGGCCCTCATTAGGAGTGCGTGAGAGGAGAGAGAACAGAGCTAGAAATGGAAATGAGAGAGTATTCAAGTGTGCATACCTCAGCCCGGTGGTGGGAATTTAAGGCTCTGGCTGAGGAATAGGATGGGAAGACACTAGAGAATTTGGGCAGGACAGTTCCACACTGTGCTTTACTTTCTTCTTGGAGCTGTATGAACAACAGAGCACAGAAGAACAAAGCCGAGTGACCTGCTTGTGCATACTGTCGGTGGTCTGGGGGAAGAAACTGGTGGTGGCTTGCCCGAGGCTGGTGAATACCTTTCCTTTCTGTTGCTGTGCTAAACTGTCCTAACCAAAAAATCAAGTTAATGAAGAAGAGTTTATTTTAGCTGACAATTCTAGGTTTCAGTCTGTAAATATGGGGAAGTCAAGGCAGAGTATCAAATAGCGAGTCACTCTATCCACAGCTGAGAGAGATTAATACGCACCTGTTTGCTTGACTTTGTTTCTCCACTCTTACACAGTTCAAGAGCCCTTGCCTGGGGAATGAGGCCATCTACATTGGCTGGGTCTTTTCACCTCAATTTAATTAACACAACAGCCCACAGACATACCTGAAGTAGATAACTCCTTACTAAAGACACTCTCTTCCCATAATTTAGGTTGTAAGTAGAAAATTATGGGTAACTATCACAGCTGGTAACAGGTGGCATACAATGGCAGCTGATTTGCATTTTGGTAAATTCATTTGTGCCTGAGATGGTAAGGACAGAGATGAGCAGCATATCATTTGAAAGTGGAGCTGAATGGATTTCAGGTGATCACAAATGATGGTCTGACAGAAAAAAGGACTCAAATTGGCTTCATCCTAATGGTTCTCAGACGCTTCTGGAATGCCAGGGTGATATATGGACACCATTAGAGAAAGTCTGAGTAGAAACTGGGTCCACAGCATTATCCAGTGCTTCTTGGGCACTTACCTACTTGTACTGAGGTCTCCTGACACACGGCAAAATGCCTCGGTAGGGGGTAATAGGTTGTCATGGTTCAAATTCTGCAGTTATTATGGATTCTTGCTGTCATTCAGCTACCAGTGGATCACATGACACGAAGTGCCCTTGCAGCTTTAATGCTCTGTGCTGTCCCCATATGGCACCCGCCTGGAGAGATACAACCAACAGAGTATGTTGCCACCCACAAGTGTATAAAGGAAGACAGGGCTGGCAAGCATGTGACTGACAGGCGGATCATTTGCAAGAGGGGGTGAGAGGTAGCAGGTTATAGAAACATGTTCAGGTTTCCATAGTATTCTGTTTAGTAAGTGTTTGGTTATAGAGCATTACCTTCGATAAGAGAAAGCAAGTCCATATGCTTTTATTCTAATTTATATAATGAAATTTTATGCCTCCAAATATACAACTGTGTATTCCCCTAACTAGTATATAAAGCTTTCCAAAGGGCTTTAATGAGTTTCAGTAGGACTGAGACGGAATACAAAATACTTTTTAAAAATTGCTAACAGATTTGAGAAAGAGGAACAGGGACATTGTAAAGCCGCACAGGAAATACTATTCTCCCTTCCAAGGCTAACCTTACTCTTCACTCAACCACATCATGCTTTAAGATGGGTTTATGGTAATAACTGTATTTCTCAGTTGTTATGTGTGGTGGCTGTTCTTGGTTGTCAACCTGACTACAGCTGGAGCTCTCTGGGTTGGGTACACCCATGAGGGATTTTTTTCTTAACTGAGTCATTTGAAGCGAGAAGACCCACTTTTCTTGTTTTTGTTTTTTTAAGACAAGCGTTCTCTTGTATCCCTGGCTGTCCTGGAACTCGCTCTGTAGACCAGGCTGGCCTCAAATTCACAGAGAGGGACCTGCTAGTGCCTCCTGAGTGCTGGGATTAAAGGTCTGAGCCACCACTGCCCAGATGGGAAGAGCCATCTTTAATCTGAGCCACACCTTCTTCTGCTGGTAGCTTATATGAAAGACTTGGGAAAAAGACCTGTGCTCTTCGCCTGCTCGCCCTCACTCTGGCTGGCAAGTTCCTCTTTGCTGGTATTAGAGCCTTCCTCTTCGGGATTTTGGCATAGACTGACGATCAGCTGAGACTGAATTCTTGCACTCTCTTTTGGTAGATAGCATTGTTGGACCACAGCTTGTAAGCAGTTTTAATAAGTATCTGTATCATCCCCCTCCCACCGTGTGTGTGTGTGTGTGTGTGTGTGTGTGTGTGTGTGTGTGTGTGTGTGTGTGTGTGTGTGTGTTTCAGTCTATGAGTTCTGTTCCTTTGCAGAACTTTAGTACAGATTTTGGTACCAGAGTTGTCTATTGGATGTTCAGAACTTGGCGCACTGTTCTGTGGACCTTAGAAGAAAAGAATGTTTGAGAAATGTAGAGGCTGGAGGCCTCCTGGTTTGTGAAGTTCTGGAGGAAAGTTTGAGAGTCATTGTTGCATATTTTGAATTAAGAATCCATAGTTCTGATCAATTGTGGCTGAAGAGTCACTGGGACTAAGAGATCAGAACCATTGCTTTGAAATCTTCACTTCATTCACTGAAGTGGGACAATTGATGGCAGTCATCCGGAGCTGAGAAATTAGCAGGATTGAGAAGAGACCAGCATCATTAAGATGGAATATTCTGGGACGTGTTTCCTCAGAGTCAGCATGCAGAAGCTGGGTTCCAGAGACAACCAAGGTTGTACCGCATGCAGACAGCTGGACTTGGCAATGTAAGAGTCATCCCTGTGATATTGAAGACATGGTGGGGTCATGCAGACGACACTGAGGCTTGGTACCATGAAGAGAACCCAGAAAGGCTATTGGTGAAAGTCAGCCCAGTTGCCACAGAAGACCCCAGCATTTTGGAGATGCCAGTACCACGAGATGACCACTCAAAACAGCAACAGTTCTGGAAACAGCTAGATACTAGGAGACAAGCTGTGTGTGCTGCAGAAAGTGGAGCCAGAGACTTGCCCCACGCTCTTCAGAGGATCTCAGTAGATTGCGAGTGAATCCTGGACCTCGGACATTGAGTAATTCACACAGTTGGACTATGCTCTGGTTCTTCCTTCTCAAAGTAAGGAAGTATTTAACTTATTTTTGATTTTATAGGAGCTCACCTTTGAGAGACATTAGATAAAAGACTTTGGATTTTAAAGGAGACTGAATTTTAAGTGTTTAAAATTTTGAGGACTTGGGACTTTTTAAGTTTGTAAAATGTTTTATATTGTGATGTTTTTATTTATGCGTGATCTTGGGGATGAAAAAGAAAGGAAAGGTTGTGGCTTGGTAGCAATTTATTTCTGTGTCAAGTTGGCAAGGGATCAGTTGTACTGGCCGGTTTTATGTTAAATTAGAGTCATTTGAGATCAGGGAGCCTCAAATGAGAAACCGCCCCATAAGATCAGGCTGTATGCAAGCCTGCAGGGCATTTTTTAAATTAGTGATGGATGTCCAGCCCATTGTGAGTGGGGTCACCCCTGAGCTGGCAGTCCTGGGTTTTATAAGAGAGCAGGTTGAAGAATCTTTAAGAGCAAGCCAGTATGCATCACTCCTGCATGGCCTCTGCATCACTCCTGCCTCCAGGTTCTTACCCTGTGTAGTTCCTGTCCTGACTTCCTTTGATGGTGAACTGTGATAGGATAAAGCAAACAAACTCTTTCCTCCTCAAGATGCTTTAGGCATGGTCTTCAGCACAGCAACAGCAACCCTGACTTTCTCTCAGGAAGTATGAAACAGTGTTTATGATCCGTATGCTTTTTCTGTTAAGAGCACTAGAGATTCATTTACTTCATGGATCTGTGAAGTTAAAGTCATATATGTGTACGTATGTCTACAAAATCCACTCAGCAGATTAAGACTACTTTGGATACACATTTTTAATATTTTACAGTTAAGAGTCAATTTTTGGCTTCCTTTTTTTGAGACTCGGGCTCCAGTTTCATATGCCCCATACTAGCCTTAAACTTCCCATGTTGGCTACGATGACTTGGGAGTTTTCACTTCTACCGCCTACGCTTCCCAGGGGCCCACCACGTCAGGTACACGCGGTGCTGGGGATTGAACCTGGGACTTCATGCATGCTTCTGCAAGTACTCTGTCAACTTCTACGTTTCCAGCGCTAAGCAGAACTTTTTCTATTTTTGTCGCAGACCCCGACCTCAGACAAAGATTCTGAATAGAAATAGAGGGTGGCTGAGAAGGACTGTTAGCTAGCAAGGGGGGGGGGGGGAGCACTATCCACTTAACCCGAGCTGAGGTGGGAGGGAGACGGCGACCCCGCTGGCCTCACGTGACCTCAGGGGCCCCCAGGGTTGCTGGGATCCCGCCCCTCGGCTCCTGCAGGGGGAAGGGGAGGCGCATGCGCACCCCGTGTTAGTGATGGAGGAGAGAAGATGGCGGAAGCGGAGTGAGTGACTTGCTGGTGACTGATGTCGTAACCGGGGGGCGAGCGAGGGCAGCGACAGGTCCCCCTGAGGGAGCTCTCAGGGTCCCCGAGGCGGACAGTGCAGGGCGGAGGAGGGGCGAGAGCCTCGGCGTGCTGGAGGAGCCGTGGCAGGGGCGGAGGACGATGGCAGGTCCAGTCAGCCTCCCCTCGGCTGGCGTATGGCGCGGTTCGGTCCCTCGGTCCCTCGGTCCCGCGGCCCCTCCCGCACGGCCACCCTGGGGACCCGGGCCTCCGGGGTCTCCCGGGGCTCGAGCCCTGGGGCGCTTTTCCGGGGCTGTCACTCGGGCCGCGGGCCCCGCCGAAGTGTGTCGGGCTGGGCGGGCGCCGCCAGGCCTCCGCGGTCGGTCGCCGTCCGGCCGGCTGTGTGGCGGGAGCAGCGGAGCCGGAGGACCGCGGGGTACCGCGGGGGACCGCGGGGAGGCGTCCGGGAGGCAGTTGCGGCCGGCCGGCCCGAGGCACCCGGGCCTTTGCTTGCCGTCCCCCTCCGGGCTCGGGCTGCAGCGGCGTGCCTCCCTTCCCGGAGGGCCGCATTCTTGTGTGGCGCTGTGACGGTATGCTAGGTTAGCGACCTGAAACTTGCTAGTTCCCTGCTAGGCCTCTGCTGTACCGGAGAACGGTGCAGGTATTTCCTTGCCAAGCCCGTGCACTTACCAAAAGTGCTCTTTGGTACCAGGCCTCGAATGCAATGCGATGATTTTGGCCAGTTGCACGTACCAGTGTTTAGAATGAATGTCTAGGTTCTCTGTGACCATTTTTGGTTAGTCAGAACTACTTGTCGTTGCTTTTGGGCTTGAAAGCATAGCTGACTTTGAAAGATCAGGGTTTGCCCCGGTATTTTGGATGCCATTGGTACATGGTGCAGAAGTGTTACGACAGAGGGTAGTTTGAGTGAGATTTGACCTCACTGCCGATTGTGTGTAGTATTGAACAGGTACTATATAATACTGTGGTTTGTTGATTAGAAAATAGCAATTAAAAAATAGCGAAGTATAAAAATGTATGGTTCAACGTAAAGTAAGTTAGCGAGAAATCACCCCCCTCTGTTTTTCCTTTCACTTCTCTCCCTTGTAAATTGGATGTAATTCAGAAGTGGTGGGTTCCAGTCTCTTCGAGGCCAGCCTGGGCTACATAGTGATCCCGCTTTGTTTTAGAAAGAAAAGCAATGTTCTTGTTACATTCTTGTCAACGATGGGAATGCCAGTTGGTTCAAATCTTGTTTCTCAGGAGAAAAAGACAGATAAGGAAAGAAGAAATTAGTAAAACTTCACATGGATTTCTGACCAGTGACAACTAATATGCTTTTAGTTTGTAACAATATGGAAACCTTTGGGATTGACCATACAGGTTTGAGTTTATTGAAATATAGATTTCTTATTACGTCAAACTTTGTACTAAAACATAAATGATATAAGATTGTAATGTTAGAGGAAAGGTTTATAAAATTTGATAAAAATTATATTCCTACCTACTGGCTGTAGGTAGGAAAGGGAACCAATTATATTCTATCAGCACCCAAAGTTTAGAGCAGTTCTCTGTGAAAAAAGATTTTTGTAAGGATGTAAAAAGTTGCTTTTATTTGTTACTTCATTTCCCTAAGTGGACCAATCTGTTTTTAAACTATACTCTGTTACTAGAATTAGTAAGGACAATGTTGTAGATTAATAAAAACAAAGGTACTGAGAATTGAAGAAAATATGTCTCTGCATTGTTCTATGGTGTGTGCTTGGCCCCTTAGAGACCAGAAGAAGGCATCTGACCCTGGAACCCAGTTTTGAAGGGTTATGAGCCTCAGTGTGGGTGCTGGGCATCAAACCCAGGTCCTTTGCAAGAACAGCCCGTGGTATTTATTAACCATTGAACCATCTCTTCATCCCCACTAACTATTTTTAATTAATTATTTTTTTTTAAGAGACAGGGTCTTGTGTAGCCCAGGCTGGCCTTCCCAAGTGCTGGAATTACATGAGTGTGTGCCTCAATACCAAGTTAAATAAGACTTTATTTTTAAATATCCGTATGGCACCTATAGTTAAACTAAACATAAGTTCTTAGGAACCCTCTCACTTTTTGGTTTTTCCAGACAGGGTTTCTCTGTGTACCAGCCTAAGTATAGCTAAGAATGACTTTGAGGAGTAGAGAGATGACCAGCAATTAGCAAAGGACCTGGGTTCAATTCCCAGCCCCCACATTGTGGCTCAGAACTGTCCATAACTCACCATATGTACAGGAGCACAAAGGCACATATACTCTCTTTCCCAAAGACACCCAAGAAGATACAAATAAGCAAAGAACTCTGATACTTGGTTTCAAGTCTTTCTCTTTCTCTCTCACCAGGGTTTCTCTGTGTAGCCTTGGATATCCTGTAACTCAGTTTTAAGACCAAGCTGTCTTTGAACTCACAGAGATCTGTCTGCCTCTGCCTCTTGAGTGCTGGGACTTAAGGTGTGCACCACCACTGCTAGGCTTCAAATCTATCTTTTTATTGAAAAACTGTTTTCATATAATATATTTTGATTATTTTTTTCCACCCCGATTTCTCTCAGATCCTCCCTGTCTTCCTACGTCCCCAACTTTGGGTTCTTTTTCTCTCAGTCTTTTTAAAACAAACAAACATAAAAACAAAACCCGAGAAACAGCTGGGTTGGTGGTAGCACATGCTTTAATCTCTGCACTTAGGAGGCAGAGACAAGTAGATCTCTGAGAGCTCCTGGACAGCCAAGGCTGCACAGAGAAACCTTGTCTGGGGGGAAGGGGAGGATATATGACCCTCCTACCCCAAACCTCTTTCCCATTCCCAAAATGAAAATCAAAATAAATATTCAAAAGACCAATTCTAGACAAAATTGTCAAAATGAAGGAAAATGAAGCAAAAAGTTGATTTTGCATTGGCTAACTGCTCCTGGGCATGTCCAGTGAGACTCCACTGAAGAAAATTTACTTCTCCATTGCCAGTGGGTGTCAATTGCAAACAGCTTCTTGATTATGGCGAGGACCCTGTGTTCTCTCTCCTGTCTCTCAAATCTGTCTTTTCTCAATAATGCTAACATAAACTTCAATCTAGGCTTCGTCTCAGTTACTGTTCTGAGTCATCAAATTCAGTTTAGCAGATATCACCTATCAACTATTGTGTCTGTGGGGGAAGTATGTTTCCCTTCTACTTGGTGATTGTGTGCTAGCTTTGTTGTATTAAGGCCTTCCTAGACATTTAGACTCTAAACTAATTTTTTCTTTGTAGTGAGTATTCATTAAAGCTATAAGATAGTCCTTTTTACCAGTACTGATCCTTGTGTTGTCTGCCAGATTTAAGGATCACAGTGCAGCTATGGACAGTGAACCAAGCTCTGGAACGTCTTCTGTTTCCACAACAGCCAACAGCACCACCACCACCACCATCACCACTTCCTCTTCCCGAATGCAGCAGCCACAGATCTCTGTCTATAGTGGTTCAGACCGACATGCTGTTCAGGTATTTCAGCTGTTTGCATGGGGAGGTCAAGACTGGAGAAGGCATGCTCTATGTGTTGATTCAGATCCTAAGTTGGAATTGTAAAAGTTCAGGCTGGAAATGTAGGTCACTGGTTGAGTTTGGAATGGAGCTAGTCTTTTTGATCTCTAGCATTGCCAAAAATCAAGTAAAAGAAAAAAAAATTAACTTTTAAAAAAAGAAACCAATAAAGTTATTTAATAATTGTACTATTGAGAGGGCTTACAGTTGTCCACATGGAGCCTATAAGGTTGTGTGTCAGGAAAATTATAATTGAATGTCTCTGAGTGCTATATAAGAGTGACAGTATTACTTGTGAGATATTTAGGATAGCTACTTTTCTGGCTTAAGTTCATATTTGAGGCCACTGTGCAACTTACAGAGAACGTCTCAATTCAGGAGGTGTAAGAGCACTAAGCAGGGGGTCTATAGCCTCTTGGGGTAGTGAAGGAAGAGAATATTTTGAAAAAAATTTATGTAGTCACTTAATTGAGAAGGCAAAATTGACTTTAGTTGAACTTTATACCAATAGAGACAATAAAGTATTGTTTTAAAAAGACATGAGTGTTGCAGTCTGATGGATTCTTTGTTTGGACTCTGTTTTCATTATTCTTAATATCTGTGTGCCCTTGGGTAAAAGACATAATCATCACCTTGAGTCCCAGAAAACAGTAAAGTGAGGATAACACTGTGTGCTTTTGTCAGTTACTATGAGGATTATTGAAACTCTAGAGCTGTATGGGGGCGTCGCAGGCTACTTTTCTTCTTTCACTTTTTGGTTTTTCCAGACAGGGTTTCTCTGTGTACCAGCCTTAGCTGTCCTGGATCTCTCTGATTGCAGGTTTATAATAAATGACAGTTGTGTCTATTGAACAATTTCTATGTGCCAAGCATTTAATGAATGCTTTCCTTATGTGGATTATTATTTTTTTTTAGTCCTCACCAGACCTCTATACAGTAGGCATTTTACAAATGGGAAAGCCCGTGTTTTAAACAGGCTAAATAATTCCAAATTCACATTGCTGGCAAATTTTCTGACTTCAGCTTCCGCCATTAACTGCTCTGAGTTCTTGCTGCTTCTGTTACTTGCCTTCATTTTCTAGGATCCTCAATTGCATCCTTTAAATTTTTTTCCTTTTCCTTTTCTTCTCTTGGGGATTAAATTATTCTTTAATAATTGCATTCTTCACTGTTTGTGCTCCACTCCTCCCTGTGTTCTGTTCTTTGATGGTAGATAAAGAACTGTTGGAGACCTAGTGAGCTCAGCAGAAATTCAAACTTGAATGCACAGTATGCTTTTAATGCCTTCTCTTTCCTCTGTGCTGAGTGATATATTATGGAAGGATATTATATTGAAGAACATACAAATGGTATGATATTTGACTATGCTATTTTACATTTCACTTAAACTGGATGAATTGATAAATGAAATGATACTAGAGACATTACAGGTGCTGATATGTCTCACAAGAAGCCCAAACTCTAGTTATTACAGATCATCTAAAATGCTCATTGGACCCCTTAAGTAGGTCTTTATTTTTTAGTCATGTGGATTTTCTTCACCTGGATTTCAGTAGAGAAACAAAGAAAGAATGGTATCCTGTCCTTTTAACTTGTAGTTATAGTGCCAGGTGTCTGTGGTGAACAGATGATGCGGACATAGGACGTCACTGTACCGAGCTTTTAGGAGATCATATGTAGATTTATCTGACCAAAGAGAAACAGTGTAGTTCTGATTCTTTAGTGTTTCATCTATAGTCTTATGCTATCAGGACTCAACTAGGGATCTGTGAGAAGAGTTTGTAACAGCAACCGTCTGTAGTTGGAGGGAGATAGGAAGACGTGCAAGTGTATAGTAACTCATGGGAATCTGAGTGAAGGGAGGGCTTTGTTACTATGGATTATAGTACTCTTCTTCATTAGTACTGTGAAAACTGCTGTAGTACTGACTTTAGAGCAATGTGCTGTTTTGGAGCCACAGTGGGCATGATGAGGTAGTCTGACTTAGCTTTTGAACAGATGGAGGGAGGATTTTCTATTGACTTTTAGACTTGACCTCTCTTGTGTAGGCTCAGATTTAAATCTATTAGCAATTACTATAGTTAATGATTTTTATGAGTTTATTTTTTAAATTACTCAATTCTATTTTAAAAAATTAGATTTATTTGTGTAAGAGTATTTTGCCTGCATGTATGTCCACCAAGTGCATGAAGTGCCTGTAAGGCCAGAAGAAAGTGTCCAGTCCACTAGAACTGGAGCTATCCACTAGAACTGGAGCTATGGATGGTTGAGAGCTACCACATAGGTGCAGGGAATTAAATCTGGGTCCTTTGGAAGAGCAAGTGTTCTCAACAACTGCACCATCACTCCAAGCCTTTATACATTTTTACATGTGTGTGTGTTTGCCTGCATGTATACATGTGTACCATGTAGGTGCCCCTTACGTGCCAGAAGATGGTATCAGATGCTTTGGAACTACAGTTAGAGGCAGGTGTGAACTGTCACATGGTGCTGGGACCATACTTAGGTCCTTAACTGAGCTCTAGCAGTTTTTTAAGATATTCTTCCACCAAAGGTCCAGGGGCTGGTGAGATGGCTCAGCAGGTAGGGGCATTTGTCTTTAAGCCTGACAGCCAGAGTTTGGTTCCCAGAGCCCACATGGTGGGAAGAGAGAACCAGTTCCTACAAGTTGCCCTCTGGCCTCACGCATGCCCTGGTACACCAGTACACAAATAAAGAAATGCAACTTTTAAAAAGATTAAGACTAGTCCTATGTGGAACCAAAAATAGGATATTTTTTAAAAATTTAAAAATTGAGTCATTTTCAAAGAGAAATACCTTTTTAATTTTATACAATGTTTAATATAATTGTAGGACTTTCCAACATATATAGGAAAATTCAAACCAGACACTAAAGGTTATCACTAACACACTCACCTTATTATCACCTTGAGTATTTTAAGACCAAATGGTATCCTAATCAAAATGATTTTTTTCTTCTTTCAATGTATTATATGGCTCTGTATCTGCATTGTATAATACAGAAGTCAGTAGCTATACCTGTAGCAATTTGTGTTAAAATTAAGATTCAAGTTCAAAGTTAAAACCCACTCTAGCCATTTTTATGTACTTGCTGGACATTTAGCTGGTAGTCATTGCGTTTGTCTGTATTACTGTTTTGTTTTTTTTTTTTCTAACGATTTATTTATTCGTTATGTATACAGTGCTCTGTCTGCATGTATCCCAGCAGGCCAGAAGAGGGCGCCAGATCTCATTACAAGTGATTGTGAGCCACCATGTGGTTGCTGGGAATTTACTCAGGACTTCTGGAGCAGCCAGTGCTCTTAACCTCTGAGCCATCTCCAGCCCCTATATTATTGCAATAATGGTGAAAGTGCTGTTTATACATAAGTCTACCTGAAACCTACCAAATTGTATAGAGAGGCTATATAGCTTAAGTTCTTACTGCTAGAGTAGGAAGGGTTATTTTCCTAGTTAGTAGTAGTATTCTTTTGGATCTTTGTCCAAGCCCAAAATAGTAAAATGCTATATTTCTTTAACTAGTTAGTTTTTTGACTACTAATAGATTCAAGATTTCACATATTTGTCCCAGTCTGTTTTCAGTGAATGATCTGGGTAATTTAACCTAGTGATATGTAAATGTGTCAATAAGCTTAATGACATTGAATATTAAAGTAGTAAAAACTTAAACTGCCACTTTTTATTCTGAAGTTTATGGGTTAAGCTAATGGTTGATCTGGAATTATAAAGGTTGTGCTCAGCATGCATACAACCTCAGAAGCAGGGGGAAAGCAGAGGTTGAGATGCTGGTTTGACATAGGGTCCCTTACCTTATCACAGGTAATTCAACAGGCATTGCATCGCCCCCCCAGCTCGGCTGCTCAGTACCTCCAGCAGATGTACGCGGCTCAGCAACAGCACTTGATGCTGCACACGGCTGCCCTTCAGCAGCAGCATCTCAGCAGCTCCCAGCTCCAGAGCCTGGCTGCAGTTCAGGTGAGAGAATAAGTGGACAATGTGAGGCCACAATTTACGTCAGACACAGTAATAACTGACAATAAATAGGCAGGTGTTCCGTCAGCATCCTAAATGTCCTGTGATGATTCCCCGAGGGGACAGGTTAGGAACAGACAAATACAAGGTCACTGAGAATGGAGGTGTTTGTATGTTGTCTTGTTACTCTTTATCTCTCTACACGGTGTGTTTCTGTCTAAAATTTTAGGGACAATACTGAATACTTAAGCTTACATGAGTTACATTTTTTAAACCAAAAGTAAGTTTTTGTTTCTTATTCAGGTAGTTTATATTTATTTATAAAGAACATCAAGTTGAATAAAATTATAAGAGGAAGGTGAAGTACAGTTGCTCATTCTTTCTACACCTATCACTCCTGCTCTTTAGAGGTGGCCTTCTGACAGTATGCAGGGGTGGTGTGTGTGTGCGTGTGCATGTGTGCATTGTGTGTGTGCATGCATGTGTGTATGTGCGTGCATGTGTGTGTATGTGTGCGTGTATGTGTGTGTGCACACGTGTGCATGTGTGTGCATGCATGCGTGTGTACATGCATGTGCCTGTGCATGTGTATGTGTGTGCATGAGTGTGTGCATGTGTATGCACGTGTGCATGTGTGTGCATATGTGTGTGTGCTTCACTTTCTAAAAAGTGAAATTAGTCCTATCAATAACTTAATTTGATAGTTAAGTATTTGTATTTTAAAAACATTTTTCATTAATATACAGTTTATAGTTTTCTGTGAGATTTAGTTGTTATCTTAAATCTCACCAGAAAATAATCTTAGTTCACAGACCCTGAAAAAGAAATGTATTTCTGATGTCCGTAGGTACCAGCTCTTGCTTTTTTTTTTTTTTTAATAGTGTAATTTTGAAATTTTTTTTAAAAGATAGGGTCTTTTACTATGTAGGCTTGGCTGACGAAGATGTTACCAACTAGCCCAGGCTGGCTTCAGTCTCACAGAGATCTGCCTGCTTCTGCCTCCCAAGTGCTGGGACTAAAGCTGTGCACCACTACTGCTTGTCTTAATTCCTCCCTCCCTCCCTCCCTCCCTCCCTCCCTCCCTCCCTCCCTCCCTCCCTCCCTCCCTCCCTCCCTCCCTTCTTCTCTCTCTTCCTTTCCCTCTCTCTTCCTCTCCCTCCCTCTCTTTTTTTCTCTCCTCTCTTTTTTTAAACACAAAGTTAATAGTGTTTTTGGTGTGTTGTGTGTGATTACACGAGTGTGTGATTGTGTGTACCCAGATGTACAATGTTTGTGCCCATGTGTGATTGTGTGTACCCAGATGTACAATGTTTGTGCCCATGTGTGCACATGTGCAGGCCAGAGCAGGATGCTGGGGATCTTTCTTAGTTTTCTCTTTTTGTAGCTCTTCCGAATGATTGGCTGGAAACAGGGTCTCTCTGGATGGGAAGCTCACTGTTTCAGCCAGGATCTCTCTGCCTTTGTCCTTCAGTACTGGGCTTAAAGGACTGTAAAGTCACGCCTAGCTTTTTACGTAGTAAATGCGAGGGATTCAGACTCAGAGTTCTAGAGCTTACAGAGCAAGTGTTCTTACCCATGAGCCATCTCTGTAGCTCTTAGTTTCTTCTTCATGATGGAGTAGGGAACTCACCTTTAAAGATAACAGGACTGGAACTGATGATGAGCTGTTCTACAGTCTGAAGAGTGATCCACTGTAGTCATATGTTTTCTTTTATTTATACTTATTTAGTTAGTTTTTTGTTTTGTTTTGTTTTTTGAGAGACAGGTTTCTCTGTGTATCCTTGATTGTCCTGGAACTCATTCTGTAGACCAGGCTGGCCTCAAACTCACTGAGAATCCACCTGCCTCCACCTCCTGAGTGCTGGGATTAAAGGCATGTCCACCACCACTACCAGGGCTATTTTTTGTTTTGAATGAATGAGTTTATTAAGTAAACAGTAAGCAAAAGTAAAAAGATAATAAATAGATAGGAAAACATTATCAAGTCAGGTGCTTAAAACAGCCAGCAGGGTAAGCCCCATTGAGGCAGTCAGTTGGAGTTCCTAACAGAATGTCCTGGATGGAGAAGAGTGTCCCCTTAGGGAAGACTCCCAATTACCAGCACAAATAACAGCAGAGAAGTAATATCATCGGATCAGGGGTTTGCAAACATCCAGCAGAAAGCCAGCTAGATGGAGTATCCAGTGGACATGCCCCGTTGGACAGAGTATCCTGTTGGACGAGGCTTCCAAGAGATAACATCATCAAATTGGAGCTTTCAACTTCCAGCAAAAACAACAGAGAAATGAGGAGTCACCTAGTTTTCTCTGCATAGTTGCACTCCACTCACATCTTTCCCTCTATGGCTAGACTTCCAGATTTTCTCTCCTTTGTTTTTATTATTTAATTATATGAAGATTTTAGTATTTATTTGTGTGCATGTGTGTGTGTGTGTGTTTGCTTGCCTGCATGCTAGTGCCTGTGGAGGCCAGAAGAGGGCATTGGATCCCCTGGAAGCTGCAGTTTCAGGCAGTTGTGAGGCACTTTCCATGGATGCTAGGAATCCAACTCTGTACCATCTGCAAGAGTAGCTCTTAACTGTGGAGCCATCTTCCCAGATCCAATGCAGGCACTTTTATTTCATGGGATAGACAGTGATAATGTCGGATGGGAGTGGTTTATGTTCCAGCTAATTTTTACTCTTGGGCTATCTTGCTTCTTTCTAACCTTGTGTCACAGAGTTAGTGAGGTCCAGCCCATTCCCAGGCAAGGGGTCTCAGTAGACACTTGACATAATAAACGTGTGGAACTGATGTTGGTGGGGGCAGTCCCACTTCTAGTATTTCCTGCCTAGTGAGCTCAGACAGCATAACGTACATTATGAGAGTGCTTTGAGATGGCTTAGAGGGTAAAGGTACCTGCTGCTAAGCTTGGCAACAAATTTCATGAGCTGAGTTTGATTCTTGGGACCCACATGGTAGAAGTTGTGTTCTTACACAAAATAAATACATAGAGAAATGTATAAGTAGGACTAACCAATAAGGCCTTTGTTTTCACCTTTCTGGTTTTTTAAAACAAAATGACCAGGGGCAAACAATGTTGAATGTGAAGTGATTTGTTTCATACATAGACTTGAGCATTTTTATTCTAGTTTTGTATTGTGGCTCAAGGAAGTATCCCCCCCAAGGAAGTTTTTAACTTTTATGTTTTTACAGACATATTACAATAGCTTTATTATTTTAGGCAAGTTTGTCCGGTGGAAGACCATCTACATCCCCCACAGGAAGTGTCACACAACAGTCAAGTATGTCTCAGACATCTGTAAGTATCCTAAATTTCTCCAGGATTTAAAATGTTTAACTGTTGTTTTCCAAGAATAAGCTTGTAATTTATGAAGCTGCTGTTTAATTAACGAGTGCCTGGAAATGGAAGTAATAAGGTTAAAGTTGGAGATACAACTTTTGAAAATCAGAGGTGTTTTTTTTTTTTTTGTTTTTTTTTTTTGTTTTTTTTTTTAAAGGTTTATTTTGCTAGGCAGTGGTGGCACACACCTTTAATCCCAGCATTCTGGAGGCAGAGGCAGGTGGATCTCTGTACCTGGTGGTATGGTGGAGCATCCTTTGGGTATATGCTCAGGAGTGGTAATAGCTGGGTCTTGAGGTAGATGGATTCCCAATTTTCTGAGGAACCACCATATTGATTTCCATAGTGGCTGTACACGTTCCCACTAACAGTGGAGGAGTGTTCTGCTTGCTCCACATTCTCACCAGCATGAGCTGTAAATTTGTGTTATTTTAGCTTCTCTGACAGGTGTAAGATGGAATCTCAAAGTAGTTTTGATTTGCATTTCTCTGATGGCTATGGATGTTGAACATTTAAATGTTTCTCAGCCTTTCAAGATTTCTCTATTGAGAATTCTGTGTTTAGGTCTGGACTCCATTTTAAATTGGATTTTTTTTTTTTTTTTTTTTTTTTTGATGTCTAGGTTGGTAGTGGATTTGGTTTAAAAAAAAATCTTTTTCCATTCTGAAGGCTGATGTTTTCTTACAGAGCTTTTTAGTTTCATGAAATCCCCTTTATTAATTGTTGATCTTAGTGCCTGTGCTATTGGTGCTCTGTTCAGGAAGTGGTCTCCTGTGACAGTGCACTCATGTCTATGCCCTGCTTTCTCTTTTATTAGGTTCAGTATATCTGCTTTTGAGGTTTTTTTTTTTTTTTTTTTTTTTTTTGGTTGTTATTTAAATATTTTTCCAAGACAGGGTTTTTCTGGCCGTTCCTGGTACGTGCTCTTTAGAGTAGGCTGTCTGCCTCTGCTACCCACCTGCTGGGCAGTGTGTCTAGTGTTATCTTCAAGTCTGATTATGTTTTTTTCACTTTCAACTCCTTGTAGACACTACCTATCTCCCTAGCCACTCAGCTTGATGCTACCTCTCTACAGAAAACAAAAAAGAAGCCCCAGACAAGAAATAGGATAACTCCCCAAACCAAAAACAACCTCCCCCAAATGAAAATCAAACATGCAAAAGTCCAAAAATTTAAAAAAGAAAGCAAAATGAAATAAAAAGTCCATAAAAGTACCACTGAGTTCCTTGTGTGTGGGCTGGCTGCTCCTGGGCATTGGGATCTGATGTCTTCTTTTGGCCTCTGTAGGCGCTGCATTCATCTACAGCCCCCACCCACCCCCTACGTATATACATAATTAAAAATAACTTTTTAAAAAGAAACCTCAAGTTGTGCAAATACCCAGTCATGTCACTGTTATTATGATGCATTATGAAAGCTTAATTGAATGGAGGAGGGTTTTCATGTTAAACTCTATAACTGGCCAGTGATGTAATGTAGGGCAAGCAAGCCATTTAACTTGCCTGCATTCTAAGCTTTTGTGATATTGCCTATTTAGATTTTCTAGTTTTTCTTTATCTAGATATCCCTAAATTCAAAGAAGATTCAGTAAACAATGATATGGACTGAATTGTGCCTTCCCAAAATTCATGTGTTGAAAACCTAGCCCTTGTTTCTATACTAGAAAGACTGTGTAATGAACTGATTTAAAAAAGTTAAATGAGGTCTGAAGGTGGAGCTCTTGTAAGAGAGAATTTCTGTCTATAAAAGAGGAAAAGTTCCCCGTGATCTTTCTGGCGTGGGAAGATACAGGAGAAAGTGGCAGGCTGCTAGCTACAAAGAAAGCCCACACTGGAAACTTAATGGGCCAACACTTTGGATTAGACTCCCATACTTCCAACAACTGTAAAAAATAAATTTCAGTTTTTAAAGTTTGTGGTGCTTGGAATTGAATACAGGCCTTCATGCATGCTTATGCAACTCTACCACTGAGCACAGTGCCTGTCCTGTATTTCTGCTGCTTAAGTTGTTGGGTTGTGGTGTTCTTTTATGGTAGACTAATACAGACCAGGTTTTGGATCTTACCTAAAAGTTATCCAAACATCAGTTTTTGAATTTTTAATAACATTGTTTTTGAAGAGAAGATTTTATTAAATAGTTTGAGTACCAGTGACTTAGATGTTAAGTCATGACTTTTTCAGGGTTTCTTAAATAGTTCATTTTAGTTAGTGTTCTACAGCTGTGAAGAGACACCCTGACCATGACAACTCTTATAAAGGAAAACATTTATTTGGGGCTAGTTTAGTTCAGAGGTTTAGTCCATTATTATCATGATAGGAAGCATACTGGCACGCAGGCAGACGTGGTTGATGCTGGAGAGGTAGCTGAGGGTTCTACATCTGGATCCACAAGCAACAAGAAGAGAATAAGACACAGTAGGCCTGTTTGAGCTTCTGAGACTTTAAACCCCACCTCCCGTGGTACACCTCCTCCAACAAGAAAGAGTACACCTTCCAATAGTGCCGTTCCCAGTGGGCCTGTGGGGCCATTTCATTCAAACTACTACAGTTTATATGTATGATAAAAGGTGTGTCTATTACATTGAAGGGTGAATGATAGGAATATTAAGCATAAACTAGAATATACTATTGTTGTTTTTGCTCTTTGACTTTTTTGGGGACCCGCCACCCAGTTCCCAAATCTCTCTCTCTTATACACACGCACATGCGCATGCACACGCCTTAGCCTGGCTTGTTTCTAGTCAGCTTTTCTTAACTTAAATTATCCCTTCTACCTTTTGCCTCTGGACCTTTTCCTTTCCTATTCCTATTTCTTACTCATGGCCAGCTCTGTAGCTTGGTGGCTGGACCCTGATGTCCCCTGCTGTGGGATAATGCTCTTGTATACTGTATCAACTGCACTTGAATTGGTTTAATAAAACACTGATTGGACAGTAGCAAGGTAGGAAGTATGGGGGGACTACCAGACTCTAAACATAGATAAGAATTATGGGTTAATGTAAGTGTAAGAGCTAGTTAGTAATAAGCCTTAGCCATCGACCAAACATTTATAATTAATATAAGCCTCTGTGTTTATTTGGGACTGAATGGCTGTGGGATAGGGTAGGACAAAACTTCTACCTACAGTCCTCTTCCTTCTTTGCCTCCTTTTTTTCTCCCAAATTTCTTTTTTCTATTTATACTCTGCCTGCCAACCCTGCCTATTTCTCTCTCCTGCCTCACTATTGGCCGTTCAGCTCTTTATTAGACCATCAGGTGTTTTAGGCAGGCACAGTAACACGGCTTCACAGAGTTAAACAAATGCAACATTAACAAAAGCAGCACATCTTTACATCATTAAAAAATGTTCCCAGCATAAACAAAAGTAACACATCTTAAAATCATATTCTACAACACTACATAGGGGGTGATTTTAATAAAGGCTTTTTATTGTTGCAAGTAGGTCACCTGCAAACAGTATCCTTTCAGGATACCGGCCCATTGTCTGAAATTGGGTGATGATCCTGACCTAATAATAATAATGAGATCTGGGATGGTGGTTATGGGAATGCAGCCAATTATCTATTATTCAGCATTGTGCTAGTAGTTCTGCATGTGCACAGCTGTATTCATTTGAAGAATTATTCCAGCACATAGAAGTATTTTAAGTAAATAATCAAGTGATAATTGCCTTCCTTTTCATAACTAGCATGGTGGTGAACAGGAAAGAATTTGAGGGGATTGTAATACATTCATTAGTCTTATATAGGTTGTTTTAAGAAAAAAGTTTTCAGAACTCATTCTGAAACAGCTCAGTTTCAGGCATCCATTATTATGTTGGATTGTGCGTTAGTCTTCTAGTCAAGAGAAAAATTTGTTCCAGTACTTTTGGGTGTGTGTGCATTTGTCCTTGAATGTGGAAGACTGAAATCCACATAGGGTGTCTGCTGTGATCATATTTCATTTTAGTTTTTGAGACAGGGTTGTTAACTGAAGCTGGAGCTCCTTGCCTGCCTCAGAATGGCCATCCAGGTAGTCCCAGGGATCCTCCTGTCTCTGCCTTCTCAGTGCTGAGATTATGGATGTATGCTACCATGCCCACTTTTATGATGCTGCTGGAATCAAACTCAGGTACTCATCTTGTGTGACACGCACTTTACTGACTTGAATCATTTCTCCAGTCTGTGGTTAGTACTTTTTAGTGCTGGTGTGCTGCCAGGCATGGTTATTATGTACTCACCCCCCCCCCCCAAAACAAAACAAAACCCAAAGATACAGACAAGTAAATAGTCAAAGGCCATTATGGTGAGCATTTTGTTTGGTGGAATATCTTCTGATGCCTTACTTGTAGTGAGCACATTGGTAATAAACGTGAATCCTTAGTATGATTGAAAATTTCTATTTTATATCCTTTGTATTTTTGTATTTTTTTTAAACAAAGGTGTTGTATTAAGTACTTTTTAGAAAAATTTGAAAACAAGGATGATTGTTTTCAGAATTTCAGTTATTAAGCCCAAAAGTCCAACTTGATCATAGAGTACTTGCCTGGCATGCCTGACTGCAAGGGCTGAAAACAAACACCACATCTACAAACACAAGCAGAAAGAGCAACGGTTTGACTGAGGAGGAGACAGGGCAAAGGTCAGGGAACTGTGACATACTGCCCCTCACAAGACAGGTATGTGAACCACCTAACGAAGCATTTCAATTAGCTGCTTTGAGGAAACTGAAAACTTTAAATAGAAAACCAGTTCATTAGAGAAAGTTAATGTTAAAATTTAAAACAAAAAAATCCAACATAAATTCTGGAACTGAATAATACATTGAAAAAGAAACAAAACAAGACAAAAGCAGCACCAAGAGCAAAGATGGGTGCACTTTAAAGGCAGAAAACTTGAGATGCAGTGTGGGCTGATGATAGCCTGTGATCTCTAGGAATCTTAGCTCTTGACTGGCACCTTGTGGCTGTTGTAGCCCCAAGCTCTGCTCCTCAGGCTTTTATGCAGTTCAAGTCTTTGCAGGCAACTGAATGCTATTCAATATCACAGAGTTTATGAGCCCTGTGTAGGGCAAGGGCAGGTTGAAAGATTTAGTCAGTGGGTATCAGCCTAGAATTAGGGGTTGGGAGAGTCTGCCTGGGACTAGGGGAGGGGTGACACATGTAATATAGAGTTCCTTCTCAGACTGTGCGGTGACCATCTCCTGTGTATCTCACCTGGGTCTCATGAGATCTTCCAGTTGATGTCTCCTCTGGTGGAAGATTGCTGGAGAGCCTCGTGTCACCATTTTGTTTCTTCAGATGTTATTGTATTAGATTGTATTATGAGACTATGCAGGCTGGAGTGTGAATTTGGATTTTATATCCACACATGATCAGTGTCTCCCTCCACCCTTCCTATGTCAGGGCAGGCATAACAGCTTCCTAACTTCACAGATTGATCAGCCTTTCTCAGGATCTTGTCTCAAAATAGGAATTTCACCTTCAGCTTTACTGCATAATAGGCCAACATGGAGAGTCCATCTCTGTAGGCTTAATAAAGCTGGAGGTGCTGTGGTATCAGCTGTTTCTTATGTGTCTGGGTTTCCATTTCTTACTAACACCTAGCACTTCCCTGTCCTGCTCCTTGTATATTAACTATGTTCTCATTTCCATGTCATCAAGTGTCTCAGTGTGTCTCTGAACACTTGGATAATCATTGTTTCCAGAATCAGAAGTCTAATAACTTATTTTAGTTTTGTTTTCTACTTTGTTTCACAAAAAGGATTTAGTGTGAAGTTGTTATGTTATTCTCTGAAATTATTTAAGAGTAGATGATACATGAACATGACAAGACTTGGAAAGGTGAGAAAGGATGTGTATCTCCCTCTCTTCCTTGTTTCTTCACCCACCTTTCTTATTTTCCTTTTGCAGATCCACGCAAGTTCAGTTTCTAATGTATTTTCCAGGAGTCTATTAGACTGCACACTAATCTTTCCTTTTTTGAGCTGGGACGCTGTTATGTAGCTCAGGCTGGCCAGAAACTTGAAGTACAGCTTAACAGTCCTCCTGCCTCAGCTTTTTTAGTGCTGGATTATATATGGGCTCGTGCCATCCATTCAGCCACACACTAATTTTGTTTTGGTTTAGACCAGATCTCATGTACCCCAGGTTGGCCTGGAACTTACTTGGTAGCCCAGGGCTGGCCTTTAACCCACAGCCTCCTTCCTCAGTCCCTTGAGTGCTAGATTACATGAGTCACTACATCTGCTCTCTAATTCTTAAGCATGACTTTAAACTTTAAAATGTTCATACATTAGTTTCGTAGCCAGTATTCAGAATTTTTCCATCTGTTTAACAGATAGCAATTGTATTTTCATAGCTTTTAAGTTAAAACATTGCAGTAATTATGTTACCTGTACAGTTTTTTTTTATGTATGAATGGATTATTTGTGTTTTAATTTTTGTTTACTTCTGAAGCTCCTCAAAATGTGACAAAACATTGTATTAAAATTAGAACTTTAAAAGTTACTCTGTGGAATATTAAAGTAATTGGACATTAGCCCTAATTTGGGGAGGGAGTAGTAGTGACATTTAAGATGCTAGAAGTCTTCCTGAAATATGGCTATGTTTGAAGTTGTTCCAATTAATAAGCAGTCTATGCTGTGTGCTTATATGCAGATAGTTGCCCAAAATGAAGGATTTTGCCAGTGATCAAAGCCTGTCCTTGAGGTTCTGCCATTGATTGCCTTGCTTCCTTCTGCTTGGTGAAGTAGAGAATATGGAGGCGGACATGGAAGCATGACGTGTGATGTTTTTTTCTTAGATCAACCTCTCCACTTCTCCTGCACCTGCTCAGTTGATGAATCGTTCCCAGGCTTCCAGTTCTACCAGTGGCAGTATTACACAACAGACAATGTTACTAGGGAGTACCTCCCCCACCCTAACGGCCAGCCAAGCGCAAATGTATCTTCGTGCTCAGATGGTAAGATACAGGATACCAGCTTTTCAGTGTCTAAGGACTGGGGACTTCAAATATTTCTGGATTTGATGCCATAAGGCACTGTTAATACTTAAGCAGTATTTAGCAAGTGAGTGCATGTGTGTATGTGTGTGCTTAGCTTTTGAATACTTATAAACAGGCATAAAAGTTCCACCTTGAATTAATAGGCCTTCTTGGTAACAATATTTTTTAATACTGTTACTGTTTTTTAAAACTTTTTTCATATTTTGACATCTTCACAATTGAAGAGCTTTTTATAACTGATGCCATTTTACAGTTTTAGTACTTACAGTGATATATAAATCATTTATTCTGTTGACATTGATGATTTGAAGAAATAGTTGGAAATATTAAAACTTAGTTTTTAGCAATAAGTAAGAATTTATGTCCAAGAACATTCTGAAATGTGAATTGGATAATTTTTCAGATAGTTCATAGCCTTGGTTATTGCTGTCTCAAGCTCTGTAAGCTTGCATTCTTATGTGTACTTTATGTAGGAGTATTAATTGATAATTCTACAATTAGTACTTGCTAATTTCCTGGTTTAAACTCTGAAACTTTTTTTAGGCCTGTAGACATTGGCGGACATAATTTTGAATAGTTAGGCAAATGTTTTGGTATGTATATATGTTTTTATTTATATGTACATTTAATTAGCTAATTTTTTTAATATGCAGATTTTGACCAATGAATTGAATATGCATCTGATCTCAATTTCTTCATTTAAAATTGGAAAGTTTTCAGTTGTGTTTCTGGCAGGATGTGATAATGTGACACAACTTTTATTCATAAATTGTAGAGTAAACATCACCTTTTTCTTCTGTGTTATGTTTCTCCCATGAAATTGTCCTTAATAATATGATTTGAACCATTTGAAATATTTTTGTTTTGTTTTTGATGATTTTGACCTTTAAAATGGGCAATTCATATGGCTCAAACAGGATTATCTTTCCTTTTGGATGGAGTGCTTTTAGGCTACATGTACTGAAAGTAAGAAAAATTTGTTTGTGAACTTACTTAGTAAATGAGTAAAGAATTAGAATGTAAAAGGCCCAGAGGAAAGTAAGAGGCTCAGGAAAGGTGGTAATGCTGAGTAAGAGCAGGGGATCATGAACAGGGTCACTGTATGTGCGTGAAAATAACAGTGGAACCCGGTATTGTCTATTTAATAATACTTGTAGATGTTCAAGATTAGACGTGTTCCCTAATCAATCATTTTAGTTTAAATAGCAGGAAGGTAGCAAGTACTTCTTGAAATGACTTTAGTAGAGTATCTACACACTCTTTAAAACCAATCATTGTTTACTAAATCCAGTTAGATTGAGTAGATTGTATTGTCTTAGAAATTAATGATACTTGTTTAATATTAAAAGTTTGAAACAAGATGGTGATGTATAGATTGTTTTTTTTCTTTTGTTGTTTTGGTGTGAAGGCCTTTGGTTACTCTGTTTACATCATCAGGCTTTTATACTTAGAACAGATAGCCCTTCACAAACAAGGTTAGCATCAAGAGCAACCTTTCTTTGTCTCTTGTAGTTGAGAGACGTCATAGTGGAGTATGTGGCACTGTTACTGTGTGGACTGAAGGGGTTTTTTGGTAAATTAATCTATATCCTAACATAGTTTTATTTTTACTTTCCATCTTAGAAATCCTGAGCTAGTAGCTTTTATTTGGAACAAAATTTGGTTTGAGGATCTCATCTCACCAAGACACATTGTTTTCTTTGGGTAGATTTTCCCCCTACTCTCAGAATTGTGAGCTATTTCAAAGCTGTGATGACTTTTTTTGAGCTCTGTGATCACAACCTTGTTGTCGTGTGAAACCTTTTGCTTAGGAGATAGTCCTAACTGGCATTGTCTCTGTCACAAAGTTGAGTCTCTTGCCTGCCTGCTACACACTGTGTGTGGGACATGTTCTTTAGTCTTAGGGTGTTATTTTTGGTTTTCTGTCTGTACAGCTGATTTTCACACCCGCTACCACTGTGGCTGCTGTGCAGTCTGACATTCCTGTTGTCTCGTCGTCATCGTCACCTTCCTGTCAGTCTGCAGCTGCTCAGGTGAGATGGATTCGTGTCTCAGCTCCTCCCAGCACACTGAGAACTTCAAGAGCTTGTCGATATAATTAAACCTAGGTTTAGAGTATTACACACTTATTTTTTAAGGTTAACAAAAGCTTGCTTAATGACACTGTATTTTTAGTTTTATTGTATTCCAAGTTTTTTTTTTTTCTTATGTGAGTTATATTCTTTTTTTGTAGATTTTCTTTGCAAGCAGTTACATAGAAAGTTAAAGTAGAAAGTAATTTTAAGTTTAAAAATGAATTAAATCAGGCAAACTTAAAGTTAAAAAATAAGAATATTACTTTATTTGGTGCTGTAGAAATAATGACTTCTCTCTTATTCACAAAAATAAACTAAAAGTAGAATGTAGGTCTAAAGGTAAAAATAAAGAAAAAATTAACCTAGGAGAAAGCAGAACAACACCTTTGCAAGTTCTGGGTGGGCAAGGCTTCTTAGGGCACAAAAAAGATTAACTAGAAATGAAAAAATAGTGATAAATTGGATATAATGAAACTAAAAATTATTCTTTAAAGAATCATTACAAAATGAATATCTAGGCTACAGGCTGAAGAAAACTATTCTTTATATATATAAGAATATAACTATTCTTTATATATATATTCTTTATATATATATATGAGACCTAAGATTGTACCTAGAATATAAAAACTTGCGTATACTGTAATAGTTGATCATAAGGCCAGTTACAAATGGAAAAAAGATTTGAAAAAATAGTTTACAAAAGACACTGTATAGGCCAGGTGTGTGGTGCATGCCTTCAGTCCCAGCATTTGGAGGTAGAGGCAAATGGATCTCTGTGAGTTTTCAGCCAACCTGGTCTACATAGTGAGTTTCAGGACAACAGAAGTACATAGTGAGACCCTGTCTCAACAAACAAACAAAAAGACAATATATACAAGGCCAATGAGCACATGATAAAAATGTTCAACATCATAGATCATTACAGATATGCAAATCAGAATCATAATAAGCATTACCATACACTCATTTGGGTGCCTGAAGAAAGACTGACACTATACAATAGTTTATAATAGTTAAATATTCTTTAGATGTTGAATGTATAAGCAGGTGGTATTGTATTTATACAGTAGACTAGCACTCTAAAGTGAAAAGAGCAAATCACTGATGTATCTCATAAGTATGGCTAGCAAATGAAGCTAGATACAGTAACTACATCTTCTGTGGTTCTGTAGTTTCAAAATTTCAGAGTAGAAAAACTCTTCATATGGAAAAAAAAATAGGTTGATAGAAGTAGGAAAAATTAACTAGGAGTGATGTTCAGTATTGGTTGGTCAAAATAGTGGGTCAAAACTTTGGAACAGTTGCATCTTATTGTAAGTGATAGGTTAGTAAATTTCATAAAAATCATCTAGATTGAGTAAACTTTAAGTTATAATAATTGAGTGGACTACTATATTATGTGATGATATTGTGTTGTTTTTCATAGTAAATGTTGTAGACTTAATGACAGGCATTTATATATTGGGTCATCTTTGGCTTTTTATTTAATTAAACATTGTAAAATATCTTTTGTTCATTTGGAGTTTATTTTTAATTTTCATTTTTGAGACAGGGCTTTTCTAGTAGCCTTAGGTGGCCTGGTATTTGATGTCCTCAGGCTTTGAACTGAGGCAATATTCTTGTCTCAGCTTCCTCAGTGCTAGGATCACAGCCTGGTGCATTTTATTATTATTTCATATTTCAGCTTTCTGGTAAATGTAAGAAATGAGATAGTATCTGGGCGTGGTAATCCCAGCACTTGGAAGGGAGAGGCAGATCTCTGGTTCGAGGCTAGCCTGGACTACAAAGTGAGTTCTAGGACAGCCAGGGCTACACAGAGAAACTTTGTATTATAAAAAACAAAACAAAACAAAAAACCCAACCCCTAAAACAAAACAAACCAAAAAGAAATGAGATAGAAATAATTAATATTTTTTATTTTATTAATAAAACTTTTGTGTATTGATGTTTAATAATAAAGATCAATTTTCATGTATTAATTATAAAGATTGTGGTCAGGCAAACTCAGAGTTTACTTACCTTGCTTTCTGGCCCTTTGCAGCTCCTTAACAGGGTCTGCTAGATAGTGCTCACCTAGTGTTAATTTAAGGTTACCCTTGTAAGCTCCAGTTTCTCTACTTTGTAGTAGAAATGATAACTCAGTTGTCACAAGGAGCAAATGAGGCGGTCAGAAGCTACTCAGCACAGTGCCTGCCACATAATGAAATATCAGATCTACTGATTACTGTTTTTGTTTGACATTGTATGAAGACAAACCAACACATTTGGTTCTTAGCTTTCAAGAAGCTAGAAATGAAGAGAATACATAACCATTTAAATGGTTTCTACAATAAACCAGATACTTAGGAGATAATGTTTTCTTTAATAAGATCTGGACCTCTATTTGCTTATTGTTTTTCATGATGGAAAAATTCTTATGAGTCTTTAATGCAGTTAATGTTGGATGTGACCTGTCTGTGGAGGTCTGACTTGGTTAAAGCTTTCAGGGGACTGGAGGGATCTCTCTATGAACACTGCTTTTGAATGGCAGTGAACGAGGCCACCCCTCGTAGGGGATGCTGACCAACAAAGACACAACTTTGGGGTAAGGACTGTTGGTTTCAAAATTTTCTTTTGTTTGGTTTTTCAAAACATGGTTTCTCTGTGCAGCCCTGGCTTTCGTGGAACTCACTCTGTAGACCGGGCTGGCCTTGAACTCACAGATCCTCCTGCCTCTGCCTCTCTGTGCCTCTGGAGTGCTGGGACTATAGGCCTGGGCCACCACTGCCCTCTTTCTTTTCCTTTTTACTTTTCTACTTTTTAGAAAATTAAGTCTGTAATTTAAAAATTGTCTTTTTTAAAACTGAGAGTATCAGATTTGTAGCTTAATGTTCTAATTTAAACTTCAAAGTCAGTATATCAGTTTTTCCTTAGTAAAAAATGTTTTTATTTAGACATAGTGCTTCTGGCTGACCTGGAAAACTACATGTAGATAGTCTGGCCTCCTCAAATTCACAGAAATCTATCTGCTTCTGTCTCCAGAGAGCTGGGATTAAAGGTGTGTGCACCATGACTAGCACAAAACGGATGATTGTAGAAGAGTGAGAAGTCCTACTTATGAAGGGGCAGTCTGGGGCGGGGTGCTGATCTGAAGAGAAATCTGAAGGAGCTAAAGCTCTGCTGTGACTAGCACACACTGTCCCCCCATGTCCCCTACTCCCCACCTGTCCACCCCACTCTCCTCTTCTGCAAAGGGAGGATGCTGCAGTAATGTCTGCAGTGCTTGATTCCACTTAAATGATTCTGAGAATATTTTGATAGTGATCTGTTCATTATATATCATAAAATGTTACAGTGAAGTTAGCAAAAATTCCTTCTTCATGATGTGAAAGTTTTCATAAAATCATAGGCTTATGTCAGAGGAAATAAAAATTAAAGCCAGGATGCCCATTATTCCTCATCTTACGATGGATTTTCTTTCCTCAAAATTGAAACTATCCTGGGACTCTTAATATGTGGTCTTTCCAATAGCAAGTAAGTATTGCCTTTGGCACTGTAGTTTTTATGTTGTAATTTATTACTTCAAGATGCTATTTGAGTGAAGATGGAGGCAGGTTAGCTAAAGTCTAAAAACACAACATCATATATAACTATGGAGGCATGTGCATTGTCTTTCAGGACTCCAGAAAATAGCAAGAACATTTTAAGAATGGGTATGGTGTAGGTGTTAGGGTTCATTGTATCAAATCTTCATTTACTGTTCAGATGCTTTTCATCGTGAAGGAGTCATTCAAGTTTTTCAGGTTATTTATTCTTGGTTGTCATTATCATATGGTCTACTGCATGGATCATTTTTGGAAATGTTATACATCATGTAGCTCTTTCTGGGAGAGTTTATTCTTTTACTTGTTTGTTTACTTATTTATTTTCAGAGTCAGGTCTTGGTATGTGGCCAAGATTGTGATGTAATTAACTATGTATTTTAGACTGGCTTTGAACTTGCTTGTGATCCTTCTGCTTCTGCCTTCTTATGCTGTGATAATAGGACTGTGTCCCTGTCCCTCATAATAGTTTTTGTTTTTCTCTTGTCATACTGGACACAGAACCCAGAGCCTCGTACACACTAGACAAATGCCCTCCCACCTAGCTACTTACTCGCCCTTCCTGAGGTATTTTAATGTGCCTCCACTAAGATACTTAATGAAGTTTGTTAGCAAATAGGAACAGATTTTAGTGTTAGCATAAGAGCCATAAGTAGAATCAAATAACCTTGCAAATAGCTATGTGATGTGATTTCAAAATCAGAAGTAAGATAGTATCCCAGACTTAGGAAGTTTCCAGAGTTTATAGTTCTGAATTGCTAGGTATGCAAAAGTCAGTGCTGAAGACTCTGGCCTATTAGCTAGAGTTTTAACGTACGGTCTCATGGATGTGTATGCTAGCAGTGCACAAACAAGCTAGACATTATGCTGTAGGCCAGTCTCACTCAAATTTCATGGAAACATCCTGGAGTGGAAGGAGGAAGTTTCTCACAAAGGACTCTAGGAAGCTTTTCTAAGACAGGGAAGGAGGTTATTGGACTTGGAATGATGGTTATGAAAGAATGGTATTTAGCAGAGCTAGAACAAAGGGCACCAAATGGAGGAGGACATGGTGTATTTATAGAACAGCGAGAGCAGCTTGGCAGGTGTAAGACTTGTAGACTAGAGAAGAGAAAGTGGGCTCAATGGGGGTTGGGCCTACACAGTGGGCTTTGAGTGACAACCTGAGGAATACAGCATGTTTTACTTTTGTATAAATCTTTAATACTAATGGTATTTAATATATGTTAACACACAATAGGAAATATGCAAGAAAATCAGAGAAGATGATGCTCCATATGATCTCACTTAGGTTTTTCCAGTGCTTGTATTAGTCAGGTTTTGTTGCTGTGATAAATAACCGAGGAGCAACAGTTAAAAAGGAGGAAAATTTATTTTGGCCTGTGGTTTTGGTTTATAGTGGGCTGGTGCTGTTGTTTTCTGGGGCATAGAGGCAGAACATCATGACAGGAAGAGCTAACCTACTTCTTGGCAGACAGGCAGAGCGTGACAGAGAAAAGGATTAAGGCCCCAAATCTCCTTGAAAGATATGTTCTTAGTGACCAACTTTCTCTAGCCACCCCCTTTTCTATAGATCCACCACCTCCTAATAGTCTATTCAGATTTTAAGTCCATTTGCTGATTAAACCATTGATAAAGGCAGAGTCCTCATCCACCTCTGAGCACTGCTTGTGCTGGGACCAAGCCTTTGGTGCATGTCTTTTGGGGGGGTAGAATAGGGAGGTTCTTCATTTCCACACATTAACAGTAGCTATAGACTTGATCAAAACTTGCCTGACACAGCCATTTGTTTACCTTCTGTTGACACTATTTTGGCACAGCCTCGGGCACCAGGGAACTGAGGAGGTTAGACCTTTGTTGAGGCGGCCTCCAACCCTCCTAGGATTGTAGTTAGGACTGAGTGCTTTTGGTGATGTTCAGACAGCTGTGAAGCTCCATAGCTTTCAGCAAAGGGTTTTCTGCTGTGATATTTGGAAGGGTGAAGTCAGATAATTCTGTCAGTTTATGATGTTTAGAATGGCCCCAGTTTAGTCAGGGACCACATAACTATTTCAGAGCTACGCATGATGTTTCAGCTTAAAAAAGCTAGTTTCCAAAGGCAATGAGTAGTCAGTAACATGATTTCAATTTAAAAAGCTTTCTGAAAATGCTTCTCCTAAGTATCACACTGGAGCAGAGGATGAGATAAATCAGTTGTCTTGTGGTACTGCCCTCTAACACATTTAGAGCTGGTCACTTTGAATGCAGTGCGTGGCATTTCCTCATATTTACACTTCATTTGCCATCAGCTCTCCCCTTAGTATTCATTTGGTTTTTATTTAGTTCTTCATGTTCTTCCCATCCTCTTGTGCTTCTTCACTCACAACTGCCCCATACCACCCCTTATGTTCTTTTTAACCTGCCACATACTATTTAAGATGTGCTCATGTAGAGTGGCCTTTTCTTAAGGATTTCCTTAAGGATTAATCAGTTGACTAAGGAGCATGGGCCTCTTTGTGAAGGAGGCATAATATTAATTACTGTTGTTGTTGTATTGATTACTATATCAGCTAAAGCCATCTGTTTTCATCTTTACTTTTTGTTATGTGATTCTTAGGTTCAGAATTTAACATTACGCAGCCAGAAGTTGGGTGTCTTATCTAGCTCACAGAATGGCCCACCAAAAAGCACTGGTCAAACTCAGTCATTGACAATTTGCCATAATAAAACAACAGTGACCAGTTCTAAAATCAGCCAGCGAGACCCTTCTCCAGAGAGCAAGAAGGGAGGAAGCCCAAGTTTGGAATCTCGAAGCACAGCGGTCACTCGGACATCAAGTATTCACCAGTTAATAGCACCAGGTGGGATAAATGTTCATTGAAAATAGTTGTCTTATTTGTTTTCTTAACAAACAGCAAAACAAGGATGTTTGAATAAGAATGCAAGTTGAAAACATTTTAAAATGAGAATTTTTGTCAGCTAAAGAAAACCTTACTGAGTATCTTGAAAAAAAATCAGAAAATCTAGTAGTTGAAACAAATTATAACAACAATACAGATGGTCTTTCATTGTTGTTACTTGGACCTTACATCTTTATGATGTGCTGGTCTCTTTATATTAATACAATCTTTTAGCTTTTTAAAAAGAATTGTCTTAGTTTATTTAGTATGCTTTAGTGGAAGATATTTTTAAGCTTTTAGTAAAAAAGTAAGTATATTTTGTTTAAGTCATTAATGGGAAAATTTGTTACTTTTTCAAAATAAAAGATTGGGCATATAAAGAAATTATTGTCTTAATCCCTCACCATCACTATCAGTGTGGGATTTCATCTGGGGGACGCTATCAAGGAATCAGTCCTTCCCACTCTTAGGAAGCCATGAGGCTCTCTTCTGCAGGTGACCCTGCTTCATGATCCTAAAATGAAATGTTGGGGCTTCCGGAGTGAGCTTCCTGTGTCTTGTTCTACACCATTTCGATCTACTTTCCCCTCACAGACTGATTTCTCTGTGTGTTTGGACTGAGGATTGAATCTGGAGCCTCACACACATGCTACATAAGCACTCTAACATGGAGTTATAGCCCTTCAACTTCTTTTCATAGTTCTCTGTTAAGATTCTCAATATTCTTTGCTTTACAAAATCTCAAAATCTTGGCATTGTCTGATACCACTAAGTTGAAATGTCTCTTTATTCGGAACTTTTATAGAGGACTTTTCTATGCTTCCTGAACTCAAGCCTCTTTATTAGACAGCAAGCTCCTTGCAGGTGATCCAGTGATGACTTGAGCAGAGTAATGACTGATAGGCACTGTTTTTAGCAGTCTATTGTATCATTTAATCTTTTTGTCAGATTCACCTTTTCATCTTAGTAGCACTAAGTTGTCTCTTATATTCATTTGCCTGTAATAGGTAGGTGGGTATATTTGGACCAATGATTCAGTTTTCCCCACTTATACTGTAGAAATTATCAGTCTTTTCCATTAGTATTATTTAGCTATCACAGTGCTTAGGATTGTTATGAATGAATCTTAGAGAAATGCTATAAACTTTGCTAGAAAATCCTTTCATGCTATAATTAGATATTGCTTGTGTCTTTGTTTCTTCCTTTTAAAAAATAAGTATCTATGTCCTGGTCCATGTTTTCTGTAGGCCAGATAACAACATTTTTGCACAGAATTGTCCAGAGTATTCTTAGCCTCAAGGTAGCACTTAACAGTGTTGTTAGAGTCAGTGTTGGCCTACTATGCTTGAGGTGACTGGTCAGGGCACAGTGTCTAGTGGGACCTGTCACCTCATTCTTTCCCTTACCTAGAACAATGCCAACAGTCATTATAAATAGAGAAAAAAACAGACCCTCTATTTGTATTCTAATGTAGCTGCCTAATAGTCACTATAGAGGACATGGCTACTGTTTTCTTGTGTTTAACTTTAGGGCCTGAAATTACCTGATTTTCTTTCTTTTTCTTTGAGATTGGAAGCTTTCACTTGTTAGCAATTCTGTTCGTTTAGAAGATAGTAGCCCAGTCTGGTCTTGAACTCATGACACCTCTCCTACCTCAGCTTTCAACCACACCTGACTGATAATTCTGTTTTTAATCTATAAAGGTGAAATCATGAGACGTGTTTTTTAAGCAGTTTTTAGAGGGCTTTTCCCTTTTTCCTTTTCTAGAAATTAATTCAACATGTAGTGAAAAAGTCCTCTACTGGTTTGGTCTGGCTGCCACCAAGAAATGTCATATATACCTTGGAAGTCTCAGATCAAAGTCTGGCAATTCCAAGTTTCTGATGAGGACTGTTTTTTCGCCTTATCATTTGCCACTTTTTCTTTGTTCTCAGATGGACTTTTCCATGAATGTACAGTGAGGGAGGAAAGCTCTCTGATAACTTCTTTAAAAACATTTTTTGGGGGGTTACTTGCTTATTTTGTATGTAGAGGAAGGGCAGGGCATGAGCATTTCCGAAGTCCGTGTTGAGGTCAGAGGACAACTTGTATGAGTTGGTTCTTTCCTTCTACCATGTGGGTTCCAGGGATCAAACTCTGGCTGTCAGGCTCTGCAGCAAATGTCTTTACCTGCTGAGTCATCTCATTAGCTCTGCTAGCTCTTTTTATTGGATGCCAGGGTCTCACTGCCAAGATCCTGTGTGACTCTTAATTTTTTAGCCTCTCAAACTTTACATATAACTACTTTGGGAGTTAGGACTTCAACATGGTGCATTTTGGGGAAGAGGTAGAAATAGTTTATAATACAGCCCTCAGCTCAGGATTTGGGGCTCATTTAGACTTGGTGCTGCCCTTTGCTAGGTGATTTCAGTTCATCTGTCATATGTTGTATTAGTTTAGTGCCATGTCTACTTTATAGAGTTGCAGTATTTATTGAATAAAATGATACGTTATTGTAAATAATAAGAGAGATGTGTCAAATATTAGGCCACCCTGGCAACAGTAAAGTGTTCATTCAAGTGAGAGAGATTAACCAGTAGGACAGGATTTGTAGACATGTCAGCTGTTCTTGCTCATAGTTCTCATCCTGCATTCAGGACTTACTCTTGCCTTTTTGACTGCTAATCTAAGAACAATGTAATTTAGATGAGGGATAGACTGTTACTCTACTGAGATGTCAGATTACATACCTATGGGAGCACACAAAGTTATTGTGGTTTAGGACTATGGTGCATGTGCAGCTGGAAAGAAGACTCAGCAGTTAGGAATGATTATTCTTGCAAGGACTGGAGGACCCTTGCTGGACAGTTCACAAGTACCAGCTCAAGGAGGTCTTGACGTCCTCCTCAGGTCTTCTCAGGACACACTCATGCACACATCCATACATGGACACTTAATAAAAATAAAAAGTATTTGAAAAGATGATAATATTAAATTCTAACAAAAGATTTTCTTATCTGAATGAAGAGCTAACAGCCATTTCCTCCACAGCTTTTACATAGCATTGATGAGACCTGAAGGTATTTTATAGAATTCCAGGGATTTATTTCCTGTTCTCTTCTGAACACTGTATAACCTAGCTGTCACTACGTTTGTAGAGGGCTGATAGTCTTCATTTGAATACTAGCTTACAGGAAAGATTATGTAGATTCAATTTTAAACCCCATTTTTCTTTTTTTTCACTGCTGTTTTTGAGCCCATGCCACATGTACACATTCTAACATTCTTATAACCCCAGTTCTTAATTTAAAAATAATTAGTAGATACCTAGTGAAATTTCTAAATACTCTTTGAGATATTAATTAGATGTTAAGTTCTTTTTCTTTTCTTCTTCTTCTTTTTTTTTTTTTTTAAAGAAAAGGTTTCTCTGTGTAGCCCCGGCTACTCTGGAACTCACTCTGTAGACCTGACCTTGAACTCAGAGATCTGCCTGCCTCTGCCTTCTTAGCCCTGGCATTAAAGGTGTGTAACACTGACCGGCAGATGTTAATTCCTTTAAAGAATCTCTCTAATTTTTGAAAGATTTGTTTATTTATTATGTATACAGTGTTCTGTCTGCATGTATGCTTGCAGGCTGGAAGAGGGTGCCAGATCTCATTACAGATGGTAAAGTGAGCCATCTTGTGCTTGCTGGGAATTTAATTCAGGACCTCTGGAAGAATAGTCAGTGCTCTTAACCGCTGAGCCACCTCTCCAGCCCTGTTTATCTTTATAATTTTTAAACATATCATTTTATATGTATGACTTATGCCTGCATATATATGTATATCACATGTGTGCCTGGTGCCCAAGGAAACCAGGATACTTATGAGCTGCCATGTAGGTGCTGGGAACCAAATTCAGGACCTCTTAGTGCTTTAACTGCTGAAAGTTCTCTTCAGCCTCATCCCTAAATTTGAAATTATAATAAAATGCAAAAATGTTATTAGAAGGTTGTATAAGGCTGTTGCCATAACTGTGGTTGAATGCGAAAGGATATGAAGTGCTATATAACCTTTATATTTACAATGCAAGATAAATTCTGTCTTTATATTTGCCTTAAGTGACTGTGTGTGTGTGTACTGTGAGACAGGGTATCCTTATGGTCCTAACTGTAACTTGCTATGTATGCAGATTAGGCTCACCTCTAACTTAGAGATCCACATGCCTTTGCCTTCAGAGTACTAGGATTAAAGGTGTGCCCACCATGAAAAATTGGATGTGTGTAACTTTTGTGTGGAATTAAGAAACCATTCCAGTTTAATCTTTTAGTGCACCCAGTTTTCTGTTCTAGACAGGGAGGATTTCATCAGCTTTTCTACCTGTAAAGAGGCATCGTAGTGGGAGCCATTCACAACGTAGGATGATTCCTGGCCATATATAGTCCTGTTTTGAGCACCTCTGGAGATCTGGTAGATCCCACTACTAACAATCACTCTGGGGTTTCCATTGAGTGGAAAAGGATAAACACCATCTCCTGTTTGAGTCTCATGATCTTATTCCTTCACCCCCTGCAAAAATGATTGCTCACCGAGGTTTGGAATGTCCCCTACACTACAAGATTCAGCCATATATTTTGATTAATTGAATTGAAGTTTTATGTGAAACAATTTTATTCTGACCAAATAAAATAAAGACTTCATCTAAGCCAAGTGCTCCCAGCTAACGGATTTTGCTATTAGTTTGAGACATGTTTTGTCATAGATAGGTCAAGATAGCTCTAGATCTTGAGTCAACCTTGTGTACTGTGCTGTTGAGTGCTGGTTCCCTTCAGAGAAGAGACCTGAGTCTAAGCTACTGAAGCTGCTCTGTCACCTGGAAGAGTAGGACATGGGAAGCTGTACATATGTGACTACTTGTTTTTCCTTCAGTGTTTCACCGCATAGCTTATTTTATCCCAGTGACTTTCGTCTTGCAAGAAAATATGTTGTTATTGAATGTCAAATTATTCATATTTAAAAGACTTTAATAGACTGCTAATGACTATGACTCTCTAATGTGAAAATTCTCCTTTTAGATTTATATAAGACTATTTTGTTTTGACATCAGTACTAATTGTCATTTTTTTCTCTCACAGCTTCATATTCTCCAATTCAGCCTCATTCTCTAATCAAACATCAGCAGATTCCTCTTCATTCACCACCTCCTAAGGTTTCTCATCATCAGCTGATTTTACAACAGCAACAACAGCAAATTCAGCCAATAACCCTCCAAAGTCCAACTCAAGATCCACCCCCATCCCAGCACTGTATCCCTCTTCCAAACCATGGCCTTTCTCCAGCCCCCAGTACTGCCCAGGCACAACATTGCTCACCAATTCAGAGCCATCCCCCTCCTTTAACTGTGTCTCCTAATCAGGCACAGTCGGCACAGCAGTCTGTAGTGGTGTCTCCTCCTCCACCTCATTCCCCAAGTCAGTCTCCTACTATAATTATCCATCCACAAGCACTTATCCAGCCACACCCTCTTGTGTCTTCAGCTCTTCAAACAGGGCCAAATTTGCAGCAGGCTACTGCTGATCAGGTACAACCCACAGCACAACTGAATCTCCCATCCCATCTTCCACTTCCAGCATCCCCTGTTGTACACATTGGCCCAGTCCAACAGTCTGCCTTGGTGTCCCCTGCTCAGCAGATTGTGTCTCCAACATCACATCAGCAATATTCAACTCTGCAGTCATCACCAATTCCAATTGCAACCCCTCCACAGATGTCGACATCTCCTCCAGCTCAGATCCCACCACTGCCCTTGCAGTCTATGCAGTCTTTACAAGTGCAGCCTGAAATTCTATCCCAGGGCCAGGTTTTGGTGCAGAATGCGTTGGTGTCAGAAGAAGAGCTACCTGCTGCAGAAGCTCTGGTCCAGTTGCCATTTCAGACTCTTCCTCCTCCACAGACTGTTGCGGTAAATCTTCAAGTACAGCCACCAGCACCTGTTGATCCACCAGTGGTAAGCCCTTGGCAGCTCTTTGACTTTCTTGCTGAAATGAACGTAAAGCTGGTTCTCCCACACTGTGTTGTACTGTTAAGTCTAAATGCCCATGGTTTTTAAGCTTGCATTTTTCCTGTGTCAGTATTCCCAACAATGTATTGTATGAGCAAAGGAAAAAAATGTTGTTTGTTGTAGTATGGTTGCATGCTTTAAATTTGTGATGGTTATTAAAGTCCCTCGTTAATTTTATTACTATTTAAACAAATCCATCTGCTATCTTTACAGAGTTGATTTTTTTTCCCCAAGGGAATGCATTTGAACCAGTGTCATCTGCACAAAGTTTTTTCTCTTAAGGTGATTATCCTTCATAGATCCCTTCTGTATGTTCTTAAGCGCATGGTTTATCTAGCTAACCTTTTAGTTGTATGCATTTGGAAGTCCTGGGCCTTGAGCAGCTTTTCTTCCAAGGAAGAGGTATGATTGTATGATATAAATTTTTGATGAAATTATGTTTTGTAATCAAAATTATAAAAACATTTATTCCAAGGTAGAATTCAGCTTTGCAAAAAACAACTGACTTTTAAAAATTCTGTCTACTAAGAGAAAATATATACTTAAGTTATTTCTCAGTTTAAAGGCTCAAAACCCTGAGTCTCTGCCTTTGGCACAAAGAATAATAGAAACGTCCTGCATGAAGTAAGAACTTTGAGTAATTGGGAATTCAATGGACTGTATCAGAATGAATTTCTAGAAAGGGTTGCATGAACCCAAAAAGAAAAATTATCTTGAAATATTTTTTTTCAAAAATTTCTCTAAAGGACTTATTAAAATTTATAAAATGGTTTATGCAAAAATTGAAATAAGGTGTTTATGAGTTTAATCAGAATGACCAGATTCAGTTTCTTACTGAGGAAAAGAATTTTTCCAAAAGGAAGTCTTTAGAAAAACTTTGAAAATCACTGTAAATCAGCCCAGTTCTTGGAAAGCTGGGGCAGGACGGTCATGAGTGTGGTCATCCTGGACTGTTCAGTGAGTTCAAGAGCAGCCTTGGCTACAGAGTCCCCACGGAATATTCCTAAATATTGAAATATTTAGATAGCAAATGCCAGGGATCTCGGAGTGGAAAGGAGTTTGCTCTCTTCATTAGTAGAAACATTTGACTCTTCGGATTTGATTTGTGTGTGTGGTTCTCGTCCTTCTAAGTGATTGTAATAGGCACAGAGCTGCTCAGTTTTCCCTGTTACTGCCCTGGAAAGTCAGAACCCAGGAGAAACTGGTGCTGATAAGCTTGTCCTTTAATTATGTCTCTGCATTTCCTTTTCATCGATTTTTAGAGGACTTACAACAGGCTTTGAATTGAGGATATAGCTCATTGTAGAGCCCCTGTATAGCACCTTCCAGGCCCTGGTACAATCCTTGTATTGTCAAAACAAAAACATGAGAAACAAAGGTTTAGGAAAAATACAGAACCTTTAAAGGAATAAATTTTAATTTAATTTTCTAACATCTAATTCAGTGATTGGTTTTCAATAAATAAATAATAAAATTTCTATATTCAATATATTTTTTAAATATATTTTTCTAATACATGGACTTTGGGTCAGCTTTTAATAATTAGAGTAGAAATGCCAAAATAAAACACTTTAAATACTGCGTGAAAATGTTATTAGATCTGTTTTGCTGATTGTGGCCTCTGTTTTTAAACACAGGCCATAATCATCTGGAAGGTCCCTCTGCCACTGTGTGACATGGGCCGCTGTCTTAGGACTGGGGTGCCCTCCCATTCCTTCCACAGCAGCTGTTGGCCATAAAACACCTTTTCCACCCTCATTATTTTAAGTGTTTAAATAATAAGTTGTAAAAATTTGAAAGAAAAAGGTAAATTATAAAACTAAATCAGTATGTTTTCAAAAAGATATTTCTATAAAAGGAATAGTTTTTTTTTAAATGGAGATTTGAGTGTAAATAAGATATGTTGAGGATAGATGATTTAGAACTAATAAACAAATGTTCCTCAGTTTATTTAGGAAAGGGAGACAGATGGGAATATGGACTTTACTGAGGTAAGTCTGGCGGTCTTCGTTATTTTTAGAATAGTTATAGTTGTGAGCTAAATAGAACTTGTGCAGTGTTGTGATGGTCTTGTTAGCAAAACCTCTAGTCACTGCCTTTCTCAGTATTTCAGTTGTTGCATTGAGATTTTTTTTGTGTTGATGGTGTCAGATATGTATGACATATTTCTTTTGCCTACTTTATTTACCTGTTAAAATTGTTTTCTTTTATGTGGGAGATTATAAAGACCTCTCTGTATTTAACCCCATCATAAGAAAGGAAAGTATTTTATAATATTTTTTGATTATATAATTTGAAAAAACAATGTTATTTGTGTTGTAGCCTTTTCCTTTTAAAAACTTTTTAAAATTCAGAATTCTGTGCATGGTCGAGCTCTGATTCCTTAAAAGATACTGTAAGCAGATGTTGCAGCAGCAGGTAGCAGCAGCCTGGGGGAAGGAGGTGAGCAGCTTAGCAGGTGGTGTTCTTTGCTGGGAGAGAATTGAACTGGCTAAGAAGCCTCTCTGCATGGTGGCCTTCAGCCAGCTCTCCTGCCATCCCCCAACTTTATTTTGTATTTTGGTTGTTGTTTTTTGTTAACCATTTTGGGCACTGATGTATTCTATGCTGAGTCTTATCCTCATGTTAAACATTGCTATTATCAAGAACAGACTAGTGTAGCATACAGTAACAATGATTTGCTTCCACTTGTGAGGTGAGGCTCTTGGTAAAACAGCTTTCTAGTTTCTGGATTTCAAAAAAAACCATGTTGCTGACTTAGTACCCAATTTGGATCATAATTAGAGTATGTTAATATCATATTAATAATATTATGTTAAATATAAAATAACTCTGGTATGATTTTAGATTTCTTTCTTTTTTTTTTTTTTGTTTTGTTTTGTTTTGTTTTGTTTTGTCGAGACAGGGTTTCTCTGTGTAGCTCTGGCTGTTCTGAACTCACTGTGTAGACCAGACTGGCTTTGAACTCATGCATTTGCTGGCCTCTGATTCCTGAATGGTGGAACTAAAGATGTGCACTACTACCACCCTCAGAAATTTTATTTTTTAAGCAAAAATAATATTTAATTCTTTTTTGCTATTGTTTAGATGGGTTCTTGCTATGCAACTAGGCTGAACTCAGTTTTCTGTCTTAGCCTCTAAGTGCTAGGATTACAGGGTAGTGCTACCATTCCTGGGTGGATGTTTAGAGTTTTTGTTTCTGTTTTTTTTTTTTTTTTAATCCAGTATTACTTGTTATGCATATATTCATAAATGAAACTTTATTGTACTTTATGCCAGATTAAAAAAATCTTGATTATTTTTATATTAAATTTTGAACACCTCAAATTATCATTTTCTCAACAACTTAACTAAAATATAATGGTTGGTGTCACTTAAAGTTAACTGTGAATGTTCAAAAATTTTTTTTTTTACTGTTAAGACTTATTCTAATGTTAATTAGTTAGGGAATCTTAAAAAACTTTCAGTCTTTGTAAATTTAAGTGGCAGTGTTGCCACATGAAAGGGAATAAACTGTGTACAGCTTTGTGTCAGTGGAGGGTAATCTTTCATAAACAGAAACCAATTAAAGTGCATCTGTTAATTCTAGAAACACTTTGAAAATTAATCCGTATGTTTAGTAAAATGTTAATTAAATAATTTAGCTTTAGTTACATGGTTTCTCCTGTGGGATTTTGATGCCATAGTCTTTCAGTAAAACTTCACAGTTAGATAAAAAGGGACTAACCCTTCCCCCATGGGAACTGAGAGATAGAACCACATAGCTTAGGCTGTGTGCTTGGTTTTAAAGAAAGATGTTTTCTGTATATATTTTACTTGCTTATAAGAATTCATTTGATTCTTAAGTGGAACAGAAAGGGAATGAAAGCTGACTGCTGACTTTTCTGCAGTTCATATATAATAATTTTCATAATTTAGTCCTTGCATATAATTTTTGGCACTGTATTGGCCTGAATAGGTTCAGATACTGTCATTATCATTGGAAAGCCCAGTGATTCCTGGCTACATAACTGGTCCACGCTTTCTTTCAGTAACTCACTACTAAGTAGTATAAAAGTTTTTATGAGTGCTTTCAAAGTTTTTTTTTTTTCAAATTGTCAGTGTAGTTATTTGCCTTGCTTTTAAATTTAATACATTTAGAATTAATTTTTAAAAATTCAGAATGCTACATTGAATGTATTCTTGGAAATATTTCAAGGCAGTATGATGTGTCATTGCAGGTATACCAAGTAGAAGATGTGTGTGAGGAAGAAATGCCCGAGGAGTCAGATGAGTGTGTGAGGATGGATAGGACACCACCGCCTCCCACTTTGTCTCCAGCAGCCATAACTGTGGGGCGAGGAGAGGACATGACATCTGAGCATCCTTTGTTAGGTGAGGAGTTACGAAATAGAGGAGAAGATTCTTTTTGATAGATATCGGGAATAGGGAATTTTCTTTTCATTAGAGATGGAATTTAACTAACATTACTTTTAACTATAGCAAAAGATAGTCTGTTTAAAGTCTAAAAATGTACGAAGAGTATTGTTTTATTAAATAATAAATACATTTATTGGTTTTCTTGAGAAATTCTTTAATAGCAGTGAAAAGTTGCTGGTTTATATAACTTTTAGCGCCACCCAGATGAGAAGCATGGCATTTCAAGCATTGTTATTATTAGTGGAGTATACAGGTATGTTTCATGTGCCTATTCACATTTCTGTGTTAGCTATTTCTAGGGGACTAGGGAGATAGCTTAGTGGGTAAAGCACTTGCTGCTCAAGTGTGAGAACCTGAGTTCAAATCCCCAGAGTCCACATAAAGCTAGGTACAGTGGTGTACAGTTGTAATCTTAATGTTCCCACAGTTAGAGAGGGGTGGAGACAAGAGAATGTCAGGAAACCTGTGGGCCAACTAGCGTGGTGTATCTGTCAATGAACAACAAAACAGACCTTGTCTAAAAATAAACATCCAAGGTTGTCCTCTGACCTTCACACATGCTTTAATGTATGTGCTTGCATGCACATGTGTGTGTAAACACGCGCGTGTGCACACACACACACACACACACACACACACACAATTATAACAAACCAAGCTATCAGAAGACTTTTAGGGGTAGGTGGTGTAGCTCAGCCTATAGAATGCTTGCCTAGTATGCACAAATAAAGTTCTGGGTTCAGTTTTTAGCAACACATGACCCCAGGCATGGTGGCAAGTGCTCAGAATCTCAGCACCTTGGAGGTGAAGGAAGGAGGGTTATCTTGGCCACATTTGAGGCCAGACTATGCTATGTGAGATCTTGCGTCACCACCAAAATAATGGTACCAGGTATGTTGGTACACACTTTATTTCTGGTTGGTTTTGTTTTTTGCTGTTGTTTTTCTATGTAGCCAAGGCTGGCCTTGAACTCAGAGAGCCCACCTCTCTCATGCCTCCAGAGTGCTTGGATTAAAGGTGGGCAGCATGATTTCTGACTGGTTTTGTTTTTTTGCTGTTGTTTTTCTTTTTGTTTTTTAACTTATTTTTTTACTTTCTGATGGTGCTGATGGTGAAAGCCAGGGTCTTAGGCATGCTAGCAAGCTCTACTGGAAACCGACCTTTTCAGCCAGTTGGCACTGTGTACTCTGAAGGCATTTGTTGCTGTACTTGCCCTGAAGTTTTTGATTCAAAAGTAGAAATATCTCAGCTTACTTGAATAATAAACTTGATTGTGATTCTGCTTTAAGTGCAAATTAAGTGTGGCTTTTACTGCTACAACATTTCTGAAATGCTGGAACACAGGTCTGTCTTCATGGTTTCTTCCTTGTGTATTGTCTGAGGCCCTTCCAAACCCGTCTTCTTTCTGGGTGTTGCCATCTATACTGTAGACACTTAATTTTCCTGAAATTTACTTCATTCCTCTGTGGTATGTGGAAGAGGGAGTAATAAGAAAATGATATGGAATAACTTGTCAACTAATAGAACTAACTAACTTACAAAAATAGACATATTTGGGCTAGAGAGATGGTTCAGTGATTAAAAGCCCTTACAGCATGTTCTTGCAGAGGAACAGAATTTGGACATGGCAGCTCACAACTGCATGTAACTCCAGTTCAAGGGATCTGATACCCTCTTCTGACTCCACAGGCACTGCAGACACTTGGTACATACTCACATGTAATATATATGTGTGTGTGTGAACACATATATAAACCAATAAGTCCTAAAAAAAAAAAAAAAAAAAAAAAAAGACTTGGTTTCTTTATCTGTAAGATGGAGATGATAACATTGGTCACCCTTAGGCTACTTATAGATTAAATAAGGTACAATATGACAGTGTTAAACGGGATACCGGCCACCTGGTGAGTGTCTTTGCATACATGCCATCTGTTTTCTTCAGAAATCTGTTCTCACTAGTTTGTCTAGATTTCAGCTGTGGTTTCCCTCTGCTTTTGTACTGGTGCACTTCCACCCAGCAGATGGTCAGCTGACCCTTGCTGTGGGCCTGACAAGTGCCCTAGCATTGCCCCAAACAGCACACACAGCAAAACTATTTGAAAGAAAGCAAAGCACTTTTGAGAGGATTTGGAGGATCTTCCTGCCTTGAAATTACAGTTTATGATCTGCCTAAATCACTGAAATTACTACTTACTCTGTGGGGTTCGTGATCCTTTTTGATTTTTCAAATGAATAGAGAGGAATGTAAGGTATTTATAGTCTGTATAGCTTAAAAGCAGACAAACTCAACTGACCATTTTTGTAATTACTCTTGAAAATGATATTTAGAGCATTTTTGTGTTTTATGGGGACAATAAAAAACTGTTTAGATGGCACTTTGGGCATGTTAGTGTATGTCTGTAGAATGGGTTATTAACTTCTTCCTTATATGGGTATTGTGCAGATTGAATGAGACAGTGTAATGTCCTTGGAAGCAGCAGATCTGAGTGAAGACATCTCCCTGCAGGGCACATGGCTAAAGATCCACTCCTTTCTTTTCAGAGCAAGTGGAGTTGCCTGCTGTGGCCTCAGTCAGTGCTTCAGTGATTAAGTCTCCATCAGATCCTGCCCATGGCTCTGTTCCTCCACCACCACTCTTAATCCCAGCTGCGGCCTCAAGGAGCAATAGCACATCCATGGCCAGCAGCACTCCCAGCCTAGAGAACAAGCCTCCACAGGCTATTGTAAAACCACAGATCTTGACCCATGTTATTGAAGGTTTTGTGATTCAGGAGGGATTGGAGCCATTTCCCGTAAGTAGAAAGCTTTCTGTGTTTTAAAAATTGTCCTTAACCACATAACACTATTTTAAAAAAATATCTACTATTGTTCTCCAAAAAATACTTATAATCTTGTTTAAAGGTTGATTTTTTTCAATATAGAATTTTAACTCTCTAATCTTTTATGTATTTTCCTATATAGGTTCTGAGATACTTTGTATCTATCATTTCTGATTTTAATTTTGCTTATCTGTCTGATGGGGATGCTCTTTGGATGTGTGAGAATTAAATATGCTAGCATTATTCTTTGCTGTACCTGGCACTTCACTAGCCATAGTCATTACTTACTATCACTATTGTAGTGACAATTACAGCTTCACTTTTTCATGTTATAAAAGTAATACATGCTTTAAAACTTGAACTATGTAGAACAAATAATAATATTACAGTGCATGTATATTCATATAATCAAGATTATTATGGTATATACAATTCTTTTAAAATTCATAAATGAGCATGTGTTTCTATATCATTAATATCATTTTGTACATTTTGAAAGGGGACATAATATTCTACATTTTGGATAACCATAATATACAAAATCATCCCAAACACAGTTTTTCCTTAATCAGCTTAGCTTAGTGAGGGGAAGGAGAAAGATATTATACTTTTATATTTAAGTTCTCCAGATTCTAAGTAGTTTTCTAATATAAATTTCTATAAATAGTATTATTTTGATGGAAAGATTGTTTCCTCCTGTACTAAGAGTATAGGCCATTAGCAGTATTGCATAATAGAATTACTTATATACATTTTGCTTGAGGCGTATTTAGTTACTGAAATGAATACAAATGTTTTAATTTAAAATTTTAACCCTACTCTAACAACTTTTTAAAATCTTATTTTATGGGCATGGGTGTTTTGTCTACACATATGGCTGTGTACCATGTGTGTGTCTGTGGTTCTCAGAAGGTGGAAAAGGGTGTTGGACCCTTGAAACTGGAATTACAGGTGGCTGTGAGCCATCATATGGGTAATGGGAATCAAATCAGGGTCCTCTGGAAAAAGCAGCCAGTTTATTTAACTGCTGAGTCATCTCTCCAGCCCCTGTACAAATTTCCAATAAGCTGTGGTTTTCCTACCATTTCATAACTAGCATTCTTTACAGATTAGTTGAGTGCTTGCCTAAAGAATCAGTACATATTCTTGGTTTAAATTTTTCCTGAAAATATTTATAAGTATTCATGGTACTGACCACAATGAGTATTTTGTTATTAATACTAACATTGTAGTGTTTGAGGCATTTCTCTTTGTTATATAATCACAGTGGTTAGGCTGCTAACAAATTGGAAGACTTTGCACACTAGTCTTGATAATGCTTTGTAAAGAAATAATGGAAACTCTGAACATTAACATCCTTTTCTGTACAAAATATAAAGTATGGATTCAGGGTCTGTGGTATAGTCTTGCCTAGCATGTATGTGGCTGTGGATTTTATCTCTAGCATTTAAAATGTTCATCTTTGTGTGTGTCACATTTATGTGGAAAAATAAAGCTTCTGAAGGAAGAACCTGAAAAAATGCTTAATCAGATTTTTTTCCCCTTTTATTGAAAGTAGCTTTTGCCAGGTGGTGGTGGTGAAGGTCTTTAATCCCAGCACTTGGGAAGTAGAGGCAGGAGGATTTCAGTTCAAGGCCAGCTGATCTACAGAGCGAGATCCAGGACAGCCAGGGCTACACAGACAGACCATGTCTCAAAAAACAAACAAAACCCCCTAAAAGCAGCTTTTATTCTCACATAATATATCCTGACTATGGTTTCCCTCCCTCTACTCCCCTTTCTTCCCAACTCCACCCATCTGAATCCATCCCTTTCTGTCTCCTTGGAAAACAAACAGGCTTCTAAAGGATATAATATAAAATAAAGTGTAATCAGATAAGACAAAAACTAATACATTAGAAGAGCACAAAACAAAAACAAACAAACAAAACCCCAAAAGAGAAAAGAAAGAAGGAAAAGAGCCCAAGAAAAGGTACATGAAACAGATTTGTGCACTCAAGAATCCCATAAAAACACTAAACTGGAAGCTATTAACATATATGCAAAGAATTTGTAGGGGAAAAAGAGACAGAAAAATATACATGAATAAAACAAAAATAAAAAAATAATTAAAAAAAAAAAGCCCTGATGTGACAAGAAGCCTCTAGTAATGGTGTTGATCATGCTCTCTGTTGGCCTACAGCCTACAAGCTGCTCAAGAGCAGTGGTTAGGGATGGGGTATGTGAACAACTCTCTTCTCAGCTCTAGGACCTCATTTGGTGTAGGCTGCCAGTCTGCGTTTGTGTGTGCTGACCCTTTTGATTTGGAGGATCTTGCTTTCTTGGTGTCCTGTTCTCCATCCCCTTAGGCTTACACTCTTTCTGCCTCCTCTTCTGTGGGTTTACTGAGTCCTGAGGAGAGGTATCTGATGGTGATGCCTTATTTAGTGCTGAGTGTTACAAGGTCTTGCATTTTCAATATATTGTCTGGTTGTGGGTCCCTGTATTTATTCCTGTCTGTTGGAGGAAGAAGCTCTTCCAATGATGGAGGCAAGTATTGATCTGAGGATAGCAGAATGTCACCAAGAGTCAATTTATTTTATTGTTTGTAATAGAACAGTTGCATTTGGTTTTCTTGTAGGTTCCTGGGCTATCTAGTCTCGAGTTCTTAGTCACCCAAGCAGTGTTGGGTATGGGTTTTATCTTGTGGAGTGGGCCTTAACTCAGACCAGATATTGGTTACTCCCGTAAGATTTATATTACTATTGCACTAGTGTATCTTGTAGGCAGAACATCATTGTAGATCAAAGGGTTTGTGGCCAGGTTGATGTTTATGTTTCTCCTTTGATATGCAGAGTATCTTCCTGTACCAAATATGCTAGACCATAGTGCTGAGGGCTCTGTAGACACCAGCTTAACTTCTCCATGTTCAGTGAATTATGTGGGTGTTATCTTCAGGGCCTTGCTGTCAGTTTGTGGAGAGCAACCTATAGTCTTGGCAACAGCCTGGCTGCTTGGGAGTTCCTATGAGACAACTTTGGCTAACAACGCAATTAGATGTGAGCCAATCCCAGAACTGGAAGGTTCATTTGGTGACAAGAGATGACCAGTTGGGCAATGTCTCCCCAATGGTTAACAGTTTTATTTACATTGGCTTCAGATATGCATATATTTTAGGAGGCATCTCCTGTATTAGATTTTCATACTACTTCTCAAGTGGCCCTTAATTTTACCTGTCTCTCTGCATGTTCCTTCCCTTGTTCCCCTCTCCCTCCCATTCCTCACTTGATCTTCCCATTCCAGTAAACCTGCCCCATCCATCAATAACTATTATATTTCATATCCCCTCCCTTACTCTGTACCTAACCTCTGTGGTTCTGTGGGTTGTAGGTTGGTTATCATTGACTTAACAGTTTATATCCACAAATTACAAATGAACACATACCATATTGATCTTTCAGGGTCAGGGTTACCTCACTCAGGATAATATTTTTCTAGTTCTATCCATACTTGCACATTTTATAATTTTATTTTTTTTAGTGGCTGAGTGAAATACCATCATGTAAGTAAATGTACATTTTATTTATACATTCATCTATTGAGGGACATGTATGTTGTTTTCAGTTTCTGGCTGTCATGAATACAGCAGTGAACATGGTGGAGTGAGTATCCCTGTGGTAGGATGGAATGTCCTTTGGGTACATGCTCAAGAGTGGCATAGCCGGATTTTGAGTAGATCAGTTCCCGTGTTCCTGAGTAAACGCCATGCTGGTGGTTGAGTGGATGAATGCTCACCTTACTCCACATCCTTGCTAGCATGAGGAATCATCTGTGTTATTGATCTCAGCCATTCTGACAGGTGGGAGATGAAATCTCAGAGTAGTTTTGATTGCCATTTCCCTGATGACTAAGGATGCTGAGCATTTCTTTAAGTTCTTCTCACTCATTTGGATCTCCTCCTATGAGAATTCTATTAAGATCTATATCCCATTTTTTCCTTTTATTGAAATTAGATTTTTTTTCCTCACATAATATATCCTGATCATGTTTTCCCTCCCTCTACTTCTTCCAGTTCCTCCTCACCTCCTCTCCCATCTGGATGAACTCCTTTTCTGTCTCCTACTAGAAAGCAAACAGGCTCTAAGGAATAATAAATAAAACAAAGCAAAACCATCCATTTAAAGTTGGACAAGACAAACGGACAGAAGGAAAAAGACCAAGAAGGAGGAATCCCATACAAACAAACACAAATTTATGTAGAGAACTTGGTACAGGCCTGTGTCTGTACCATTTTTAAATTGGATTATTTATTATCCTATATTTAGTTTTTGAATTCTTTATATATTTTGGATATTAGTCGTCTGTTGGTTATATAGTCGGTAAAAATCTTTTCCCAGCACCATTTGTTGAAAATGCTATCTTTTTCTATCTAGTGTGTATTTCTTGTTACTTAATAAAAAAATCAGATGTCTATAAGTTGTGTGGATTTCTCTGGGTTTCCATTGTTTCCATTGATGGACATGTCTGTTTTTGTGTCAACACCATGCTGTTGTCATTACTGTAGCTTTACAATACAATTTGAAGTTGAGGATGGTGATTCCTCTAGTAGTTCTTTACTATCTAGGATTGTTTTAACTATCCTGGGTGTGTGTGTGTTTGTTTCCATATGAAGCTGAAACTTTTCCTTTCAAGATCTATGAAGAATTGTGTTGGAGCTTTGATAGGGTTTGCATCGAATCTTAGATTGCTTTGGTATGATGGCCATTTTTACTATATTAGCCCTACTGATGATGGGAGAGCTTTCCATCTTCTGACACCTTCTTCAGTGTCTTCACGTTTTTAACATACAAGTATTTGATTTGCTTGGTCAGAGTTATCCCAAGATAGTTTATATTCTTTGTGGCTATTGTGTTGTTTTCCTAACTTCTTTCTTGGTCCGCTTGTCCTTTGTATAGGAGGGCTACTGGTTTTATGAGTTAATTTTGTATCCAGCTACTTTGTTAAAGGTGTTTATCGGCTGTAGGAGTTGTCTGGTGGAATTTTTAGGGTCACTCATGTATGCTATCATATTATCTGAAAATAAAGATACGTTTCCTTTTTCCTTTCTAATTTGTATTCTTTCAATGTGGTTTAAATTTGGTCATATAGTGTCTGTATATGGTGATTGATAGTTTTGCTGAGTATAGTAGTTTGGGCTGGCATCCATAGTCTCTTAGAGTCAGTAGAACATCTGTCCAAGCCCTACTTCAGTGTTTTTCTGTTAGGTCTACCTTTATATGTTACTTGGTCTTTTCCCTTGCAACATTTTAATACTTTCTCTTTTTTGTATATTTAGAGTTTTGGTTATTATGTGCCAAAGGGAATTTGTTTTGTTTTCTCATCCAGTTTATTTGGTGTTTCTGTATTTTTAAAACCACCAGTAAGACGGTGCAGCAGGTAAAAAGCCATTTTGATGCTAACTCAGCAATCTGAACTTGATCCCTGGAACCCATATAGAGGCAGAAAAAGCATGCTTAAGTTGACAAAATTGTTCTCTGCTGTCCACATACGTGTTGTGGGCCCCCCCCCCCACATATTTTGGAGGCAGTGTGAGCTGGGGAGAAGGCTCAGCTGGTAAACTAACCCCTGTTCACCACTGATTGTTCCCCGATCTTCACCACCGAATCATAAAATGTCTGCAGATTCATACAGCCTTGTATTAGAGAGCTAATCTTGTATGTTCAGGGCTCTGGAAAAAAGAGTTGCTGTATGGAATAGTACTGTGAAAAGTGAAGCCGGGCATGGACATTTTGTAGGACTATAATCCCAGCACTGGACAGAGGTTGATATAAGAGGAGCTACATAGTTAGAGGCTATCTTAAAAACATTCTAAAGAAACAGGAGAGGGTATAGCTCAGTGTAAGACCTTAGATTCAATCTTCAGAACTACAAAATAAATCAGTTCAAATGACTATCGCTTTCTTTTCAGTACTTTCCCATGGGGCAGGGTAATCTGGTTGCTTCTGTTTTAGTATTACAAATCTAAGGAATCACTAGATTTTAAGATTCTTTGTTTTTTTAGCTACTTGACTAAAGCAGCAGTGCGTTGTTTTTGGCAGGCACTGCAGTATGTATTCTGCTGCTAGCTGGTAGTAGTGCTTATGTACAGAATCTTTTACTTGATGATTTACCATTAATGATTGCTTTGATCAAGTAAGTAAATATTATAATTACCATCCTTCCAGAGGGGTCATTTTAAAATTAGACTCATTTCTTTCTGATTAATTTTTAGAGATTATTTCTTTTCATTCTCTTTCCATTTGAAGGTGAGTCGTTCATCTTTGCTGATAGAACAGCCTGTGAAAAAAAGGCCTCTTTTGGATAATCAGGTGGTGAACTCTGTATGTCAGCCTGAGCTACAAAATAACACACAACATGCAGATAACTCATCTGATACGGAGATGGAAGACATGATTGCTGAAGGTCTGTGGATCCCACCAAACCTCTTATTTAACTGCCTTTTATTGCTTGAAGTAGGGTGTGGCTTCTTATGCTGCATAGATTTTTTTACTTGGAAAGAATTCAGTTTTGCTTATATACAGTGGGTATTTTAACACTCTGTTAGCCATGGGTGAGCTAACTATTCTTATACCTAAATAACTAAAAGAACAACAACACTGGTGCTGATTTGTACAATCATATAGTTTAATTTTTAGGTGTGAAAAGTTCTATCCTGCATAACAAAGATGATTTTTACTGAATTTGCTTCAAAATATAGAGCATCTATGTATGTGGTTTTAGATTTGTCCTTATTGTGGATGGTGTTAAGGCTGGGAATTACAGTTATATTCAGGATGTTCTCTTTAGTCAATACATGATAACATTTGTGCTAAGAGAAAAGTACTGTTTATCTCCTTACTGTCAAAGACTATTTTTCAATGGACTATATTCTAATACTTAATATCTCTTAGAAGTCAAAATGATAAGAATGGTGGAGGAAAAGCAAATACAAGTAAATGCAAAACTGATGTTCTATTCCTTGAGTTTTCTATTTAAAGTCAGCAGGTGCTTGTACTCTTTTTGTTTTTTTAATGAGGTTCTGAATATGTGCTTAAAAATAGCCAATGAAATATCCTAGCTGTATTGTGTGGAGAGTCTTCATGAGAGATTGTTCTTATCATTTGATCATGGCCCAAAAGATGTTCAGTTTGAAGTATTTAGTCAGGGCTTACAATGGTGAACTCTTATCCTTAGAACCTCTAAAATTATTTTACTCTTTTACAAATATTATTTAGTTTATTACTTTATTGTGTGTCTCTATATAGCGTTAAATTGACCTAAGTGGCATGTTGGTAAGCAGAATCTACATCCCTGATTCTTAAATGGTGGCACCTGCCATTTGTGGTGTTTTATAAGCTCTTGTGAAGTATTCAACATTTTTACTAATTATTTGAACAAACCCTGTAATAGTATAACGTTTGATTTTTACTAACTTTGGTTATTTTGAGTTCAGTTTGATTCCTTCTGATGTTGTAGGTGTTAACTATAAAAACTTCCACACGTATGTTGAGCTAGAGAGAACTGTGCTCCTCACTCAGGCCAGGCTGAGGGCTATGAATAGCCCTTGCTGGCCTGCTGACCAGCCATGATCACTTCATGAATCTTCTGCTTTTTTCTCTCCCAAATGTCCTCTTGCTGCCTTTCTTTCCTACTTCTCCTTCATCCTTTCCTCCTTTTTTTCTGAAATTTGTAGCCATTTTATTTCATTGACATAGTGTTATCTCTTAAAAGCAGATATTTCCATACATAATTAATAACAAAATTTAATAATTCCATGGTGAAATACATGATTCATATTGATATTTTCTGAGTTATCTGAAGTGTGTTCTTTCACAATCATTTGATTAAAGTCAGGATCCAAACAAGGTTATCTTGGTGGTTTTTATTGTTTAAATTTAATTTCATTTAATTCTCAAATACATGTTTTTAGTTAGTTGATTATATCTGAAGACATTTCTTATTTTAGATAAAAGTAGTGAAGATGAATGTTTACGGTTTGCTCTACTATGTAAGAAGTGTATAAATGAAGGTCCTGTGATAAAACATCTTTATCATGTCACCCTGCTGAACACACAGAAGGAACATGGAAATCTTGGAAGTTTTATAATGCATCTTATGATATTAGTAGTTTATAAAATATAATGGACAATATATAACTGGATAGAAGAGGTTATTTCTAGAGATATAAGAAAGAGTCAAAATGTTAAATGTTACAATTGTGGAAGGCAAGATCACATAAAGAGATTGTAAACAAGGCATTCTCAGAAACAGTACTTTTGTTAGGAATAATCACAAGAGAACACCCCTCCCTTCTGGAGTATGCAGAAGATGTGGAAAAGGAAGACATGGGACAAATGAGTGCAGGTCAGCAAAGGACAGACAAGGTAACTTTCTGTCCTTGGGAAATGCCCCAAGGGGGCTTTCAAAAGCTCCCTTATCAAATCCACTCCAATCTTACCCTGCCATCATGGAGAAAACACCTTCCCAGAGCAATGGAATTCAAACCTGTTTGAAATGGACATACTATACTGAATGATAAAAAAAAAATCTATAAAAAAGGAAAAAAAAACTCATGAAAAATTATAAAGTGAATATTTTCTCAAGCTTCTATTAATGAACCAAGGCCAAAATTAAAAGTACAAATAAAAGATGTTATTATTGAAGGTTTATTGGACACAGGGGAGGATGTATTAATAATTTCACCAGAGTCATGACATCCATGTTGGCCCCTTCAGGAGTTAAATGTTCAGTTTTGGAAATTGAGTCATTATCCCAGTTAAAACAGAGTGTAAGATGGCTTGAGTGTATAGGACCAGAAGGACAGAGAGGAATATTAAAGCCATATGTGGCTAACATTGCTATAAATTTAAGGGGATGAGATTTAGTATAACCATGGAACACACAGATTAACATTCCTCCATACACAGAAATAAACCATAAACTAGCACATGTTTCCGGAAAAAAACATTAGAAGGTATTATGAGAAAAAGTCACAGACCATTCAGGTTATATAGAAACAAGGCATAGCTGCTGATCTTTCAAAGATACCCACAGTACTACCTCTAAAATGGCTAAAAGAGAAGCCTATATGGGTTCATCAATGGCCTTTAACAAAAGAGAAATTGCAGGACTTAGAGCAGCTGGTACAGGAGCAGTTAAATGCTCAGCATATTGAATAATTGACCAGCCCTTGGAATTCTCCTGTATTTGTTATTAAAAATAAATCTGGAAAGTGGAGAATGGTAGCAGACCTAACGGAAATAAACAAAGTGATCCAGCCAATGGGCTCTCTACAATCTGGGATACCTTTGCCTTCTCTGTTACCTAAAGAATGACGTATAATAGTTATTGATTTAAAAGACTATTCTTTACAATACCTTTACAAGAACAAGACAAAGAAAAATTCACTTTTACAGTGTCCACTTATAATAATTCTCAGCCTTTATAGAGATACCCTGGGTCCTCCCTCAAGGAATGCTGAATAGCTTACTCTTTGTCAGTATTTTGTACAAAAGCCAGTATAACAAATACGTGACAAATTCCCATAACCTATAATTTATTATTACATGGGTGACTATGGGGATTATCTTGTTGGCTGATTCAAATATTGATACCTTAGAAAAAATGTTTGAAGAAGTGAAAATTTTTTTTTGCCTGCTTGGGGATTAGAAATTGCCTCTGAAAAAAATACAAAGAGGAGATTTCATTAATTATTTAGGTTACAAAATAGGCCAATTAAATTAGAAGCCAATAGGTACAAATCAGAAATAGATTAAAGAGACTTAATGATTTTCAAGGATTACTAAGAGACATTGCTAAATTATGATCCACTATTGGAATAAAAAATGATGAACTGGATAATTTGTTCAAAACCTTAAATGGTGTCAAGGTCTTATATAGCCCAAGAGAATTGTCACCTGATGCCAAGAGAGAATTGGCTTTGGTAGAAAAGAAATTATAGGATGCACATGTGGATCGTGTAGATCCAGACCTTAATTACATTCTAGTTATCTTGCCCTCTAAACATTCTCCTACAGGAATTTTAATACAAAGGGAAAATGTTATATTGGAATGGATATTTCTACTACATAAACCAAGTAAGAATTAAAGACATATGTGGAAAAGATTTTTGAATTGATTTTTAAATGAAAATTAAGACATTGCTAATTGACAGGAATGGGCCCAGCAGAAATTGTTGTACCTTTAATGAAGAAATTAACCAATTATGGGTAGAGAGTGAACCTTTGCAACTAGCCTGCAATAATTTTGGGGGAGATATTAACAACAAATATCCTCAAATCAAAAGAATTGAATTTCTAAAGGAAACTAACTGGATTCTTCCTCGGGTTGTATGAAATAAACCAATTTCTGGAGCCCCTACATTTTATATTAATGCAAACAAATCAGGAAGGGCAGGTTACAAATCAGAAAATATAAATAAAATGGCTCAAAGTCCTTATAATTCTGTTTAAAAGTCAGAATTATATGCTGACGTGATGGTATTGATGCATTTTACCGAACCTCTTAACATAGTCACTGACTCTTAGTATGCAGAAAGAATTATTTTATACATTGAAACTGCTGATTTTATTAATGATGAGTCAGAATTAACTTCATTATTTATTCTGTTACAAGAAATAATCAGGACTAGGAATCATCCCTTCTATATAACACACATTCGATCCCATACGGGTCTGCCAGGTCCTGTAGCACAAGGGAATGATGAAATCATTAATAGGAAATGTACTAGAGGCCTCAGAGTTTCATAAAAAAGCATCACATCAATAACAAGGGATTAAAAAAATGATTTCTCTGTCACTTGACAACAAGCCAAAGAAATTATTAAAAGACGTCCCACCTGTTCCTTCTATAACCAAACTCCATTGCCAGCAGGAAGTAATCCTCTTTATCTGTCAGATGGATTTATTTCATTGTAAAGAATTTGGAAAATTAAGATATGTACATCATACAATAGATGCGTTCTCAGGATTTTAATGGGCAACTGCTTTGAGTTTAGAAAAGGCTGATTCTGTAATCACACATTTGCTAGAAGTTATGGCCATCATGGGAATACCTGTACAAATTGAGACTGACAATGTTCTAGCATGTGTCTCTAGTAAAATGAAACAATTTTTTTGCTTATTATAATATAAAGCCTATTAAGGGAATATCACACAATCCTACAGGGCAAGCAGTCATAGAGAAATTAAATTGAACTCTAAAGGATATGCTATATAAACAGAAAGGAATAACAGAGACCCCCAGAGATAGACTACATAATGCTTTATTAACTTTGAATTTTCTCAATGCTAATGAGAAAAGGAACAACAGCTGCTGAAAGGCATTGGACTGTAGAAAAAACAGCTGAACTAAATTAGCCTGTTTATTTCAAAGATGTACTGACCTCAGAATGGAAGCCAGGATATGTGCTATGTTGGGGAAGGGGTTTTGCTTTTGTTTCCATAGGTGAAAAAAAGTTAGGGATACCATTAAAATTAATAAAGACTCCATCAGAACTTGAGAAACTTCATGAAAATTAGAATTTATAGCTCAACCACCCATATTATAATTCTTTAAGTTGTAAGAAAAAACAAAGGGTTGGGGCAGAGTTCTGTTTTTGTCTTTACAGAAAACTGGGAATACCCATCTTCAAGAAGTAAAAAGACCTTGGACATCTAGATGTCTAAAGCAAAAGGGAGGCTATCCAGAAAAATTTACAAGCAAAAGAGTATCATAACTATTGGTACCAGTATACTTCATAGGGTAAATTCTCATTGCTTAACCTCTATATATCTTTTTTTTTGCAAGTTGAAGTCCCAGTTTAATTGTAATTTAAAGCTGGCTTTAGAGTTGGAGTGTGGCTCTCTCCTTCTCTAAACTCAAGCATACTTGTTAAAGGAAAATACAAGATCTCTGTATCATATCAGAAGAGCCACCTGATATGGAACAGAAGACTAACAAAAAATAAGGGACTATTCTATTGTTACTAATCCTATGCTGAATAAATACTTAAGTATTTAGCTTCCTGTACATTGTGTTGGATTTTAGTCTCTTATCAGTTTTCTGCAGTGATCCAGGACAAGGCCTAATTGCAAACTTGAAGTATCCATAAGAAGATGGAACCCCACAACGATAATTTCACATGGACTCTGACAAAGCCACTAGGCTGACAAACACCAACCAAAGATCAGATTTGGACTACAAACTGCTCAGGACAATTTTGAGGCAGCTGGCTGAGATGAACCAACTTCACAGACTACTGTACCAGGACTTGAGACAAGCCGTGTACTTCCTGTATGCAGAGACTGGACAACAAATGATACAACTACTTATTTCAGAACTTGACAATTAACAAAACTTTCCTTTTCAGGATCCCCTAAAGATGCCATCAATCCCAGACAGCAGGAAGTAAATTTAAGAACACAGTGTCCACATTCCCAAGAGGTGGGATGGGTGGTTTTTGGTCCTTTAATGTTTTATGGATGATTGTCATTGTTTGGGTTAATTGGTTATAATTTGTTATTGGTTATGGTTAGAAAAAAGCTAAACAAGAGAGATTGGATTTGGATTCTTGTTAAAAAATAAAAAAATAAAAAGAGATATAGAGATAATAGGATATAAGGGTAGATTATTGAATCTTCTTTTCAAAATGTATTACTAGCTTTAAATATTTTACATTGGATTGGATTTTTTTTGTATATTATATACAAATTGTGTATATTGAGATTAATTTTGTCACTGTACATATATTTGTATGCTTGTTCAAGGTATGATACTTATTCAGTTCATCTAACAATGTGATACAAATTGCTAGTCCATTAAAGTTTTTATTAACAACTAATTAGGATATAAAAGAATTCAATTTTTTTAGACATTGCAATTAAACATGTTAGATATATTTTCAAGATCAAACATATTTTAGATGAACAGGTCTTCTTCAAACACTTCAGAAATCCATAGAATGTGGAAATTAAGATATTTTAATAACATAGGTTCTGATTATTTTTGTGACAATGGGACATCTTCTCCTGGAAGCACCAGTTTACTTCAGAGAAGATTATGGACATCAGAGAAACTCCATACACAGTTGACCTTCTTTGTAATGAAAGTTAGCCACTGGGCAAGAAAGTACCCTTGCCTTGACTGCTGACAGTATGATGATGTTCAAAATGGACAAGCAGGAGACACATCCACAAGAGAATTGCTGAACCTTGCCAAGACAAGGTAGGAAGGTCTTTGAGAATGTTCTGCTTCATAGAAAAGTCTGTCAGACATTTTAGGCCTGTAGGCCGAAGATGGATGCTTCAATGATACAGAAGAACCTTGGGTGACTGTCCAGGCAGCCAGCTGTTTCATTTCTTACATACTTTGGATGTTTCTTGCTTGCTCATGCTGTTTACTTAATTAATATTATGTCCTTCTTGGGTCTTGGAGGGAGTTGAAGATGAGATAGATATAGTTATTGTTTTCAAGTGATGGTTGTACAAGGAAACTCAGAAGCTAAAGTGTATTAGTTTGGAATACATCAAAATATAGTTTTTAGTTAGTAGTACAATTTAGATAGAAAGTGAATTAGGTATAATCCTTTGGACTCACCAAAATAGGATAATTAATGGAATATTTTCTTTGAATTGTCAATTGTTAATGGACTGGATATTACTCGTGTAATTGTTGTTTGTATATATTTTATATAATTATTGTACCTATTGTATATGTATATGTTAGTTAAAACCTTTTTATATTTTTGATACAAAAGGGGATATGTAGTGATATGTTATATATTTAATAAAGCCAGTCTGGAATATCAGAGAAGAGATCCACCCACAGCCAATCCAGGAGGATCAGAGAGTGGTAACTCGCACCTTTAATCCCAGTAAGGGCAAAGCCTGGGAGTGGTGGCCTACCCCCTTAATCCCAGCAGATCTGAGTTTGAAGCTAGCTTGGTTTACAGAGGGAGGTCCAGGCTCCCAGGAAGGCAGTGGTGGTGTCAAGCCTTTGATCCCATAACTCCAGAGACAGAGATCTCTCTCTGTGTTTCTGTGAGTTCAAGGCTAATTACCAAATAGTAGTAGCCCACACCTTTAATCTTAACCTGGATGTGAAACAACTGGGCCAAGAAGGTATTTAAGGCAGGCATAGAAAGACAGAGCAGGCAGTAGAAGCTGTGAGGAGCGAGGCTGAGGAAGCTGGAAGACAGCTGGGTGAGATTTGACTGTGGTGTTTCCTCTCTTTGATATTTCAGCCTTTCCCTGATTATCTGGCTCTGAGTTTCCTTTATTACAACTAGAATTCGTGCAGCACAGGAAAAAAAAAAACCAAAAAACTTCTGATTATAATGTGAAGAGATGCGCAGAGGACCTGTGTACTCTAACTTTAGGAGTCCATCCACTCAAAGGAGCATTGAGCAGACAGCACAGACAGCTGGAGTCAGGGCTGGAAGGACTCTGGATGAAGACCCACGACTTGAGGGCTTTACTCAAGTTTTTTCGGTAGTTGTAATAGGAAGGGGTTTGGCATTTTTCTGGTTATCTCTGTTGGATGTATTAGATGTCTGGTATGTAACTGACACCTGTAGTCTTAGTGGGAACAGGACGGGAAGGACTGAAGAGAAACAAGGCGAGATGCTACAAAAGGAGAGGAAACTCTAAAGAGAGCTAATAGAGTTCATAGTAGAGAACTAGTATAAAATGCTAACATTTTACTGGTGGTGGTGCACTCCTATAATCCCAGCACTCAGGAGGCTGAGGCAGATGAATCTGTTAGAGGCCAGCCTGAACAGATTATCAGAGGATAACCAAGGTTACCAAAGAAACTTGGTCTCAAAAAACCAAAAATAAAACTGAAAAAATAAGAAAAGCTAATATTTTAAGTTCTTCATAGTTTTAACTTTCCAAGGTCATTGTATAATTTCAGCATTTTTATTATTGTACACACTGGTGCTCGTGTAGTATAGTATACTATAAAATCGTGGTTTTTATGTGTATAATTTCAGTATAAAAATACTCCATTTTAAGATAGGTAAACTATTAAATCATGGTACATATAAGTCTTTTTTAAAGGACTCTCTGCAACTGTGATAAACCCTGACCAAAACTAGCTTGGCAGGACAAAGGATTATTTCAGCCCATCATCAAGGGAAGCTGAGCAGCAACTGAAACAGAGACATGAAGCAACAATGTGTACCTACTTGCTCTCTATAGCTTCTTCTGCTTGCTGTCTTGTACAAATCCCAAGACCAGGGGAGGCACTGCTCACAGGGAGGTGGGCCCTCCCACATCAATCTTTTATTTAAAAATACCCACAGAAATGCTCACAGGCTACCTGGTTGAGGGAATTCCTCACTTGAGTTCCTTCTTCCCAGATGACTGCAGTTTCTAGTTGACAAAATATAGTACAGTTGACCCTTGGTAACTTCACATAAACACCTCTAAACTTTAACTTATTATTTCTTGTTCATCCCCAGATCCCATGTTAATATCACAATATGAAACATAGTTCCACTTTTACGTATACAAGTGCTGTCTTCGTGCACACCAGAAGAGAGCATCAGATCCCATTATAGCTGGTTGCTGGGACTTGAACTCAGGATTTTTGGAAGAGAAGCCAGTTCTCTTAAATGCTGAGCCATCTCTCCATCTGACCATAGTTCATCTTTTTAAAGTCTCACAATCTTTAAAATTTCTAGCACTTTAAAAGTCTCAGCTGTGGGCCTCTATAAAATCTAAAATGAGTTATATACATTCTTTTTTTTTTTTTTCTTTTGGTTTTTAATGACAGGATTTTTCTGTGTATCCCTGGCTGTCCTGGAACTTGCTCTATAGACCAGGCTAGCCTCAAACTCACAGAAATCTGTCTGCCTCTGCCTCCCTAGTGCTGGGATTAAAGACATGCACCACATTACCGAGTTACTTTCTTACTCTTAAAGGGAAGAACTAGGAAATAGTAAACTGTAAATCAAAGCAAAACCAGACTCTGTCAGTATTGTTAGCTCAGTGTCCGATGTCTGTGACTCACTCATGATCTTCTAGGCCTCCAATGGCTTGGGTGGCCCAGTCCTCCATTTTGTGTCAAGCTGACAAAGACTAACCAGCACAAAAAAATCACTCACCTATGGTTTGATTTGACTGGTTCTGTACTCAGAATTTCAAGCAATTGCTTGTGATTTATCAAAATACTGTATTATCTTTCCCTGTAAGTCATTACATTGATCATGGTTCCAAAGCATTTCTCCCTCTTGCTACTGATCTTCCTATGATTTCAGGTCTGCAGGGAAATAAAAACAATTCCTCATTGTGGTAGTTTGAAGGTAATTAGCCCCATAATCTCTGGGAGTGGCACTATGTGGAGGTGTAGCTTTGTTGGAGTAGATGTGGTCTTGTTGGAGGAAGTATGTCATTGTAGAGGGGTGCTTTGAGATCTCATATATGTGTAAGCCACACCCAGTGTCACTATTCTTCTTGCTGCCTGCAAGATGTAGAACTCTGAACTACTTCTCCAGCACCATATCTGCTTGCATGCCACTGAGTTCCACCATGATGATAATGGACCAAACCTGAAACTGTAGGCAGTCACCTCGGTTAAATGTTTCCTTTTGGTCACTGTCTCTTCACAGCAATAGGCACTCATATAAAGAAACTAAAGACTTGCATGTTTTATGATAGAGGGTTTGGCCACTGCCATTAGAGACTCAGAATAAATTTCAACAAGATGGAAAATTTGATTTCTCTGACCCAGTCTATCAGTTTGAGGCTGGTGATGGTGGACACCTGTTCCTTTGGTCAGTGCCATATCATTTCCAGTATGGCCCACCTTTATGATCATATTCACACTGAGGGGATGGGAGAGGTTATCTGGATTTGCCAGTATTTCTACTCCCATATTGCAGGGGTCAGAAATCAGCCACATATAGGGCAGAAAGTAGGTTTTATCCTTGGTGGCCATGCTCCTAGGGTTTGCCTCTTTGAGAAAGTGAAGAATGACCAGTTGTCTCGGTAGAAACCCATCACTATTAGCTAAACCAAGAGAGGTTTATCTTAGATCTATTTGGTTTTCCATGTTTTTATTGATGTTAAAAATCTGGCCAAATATTAGGATATACATAATTAATACTGATTGGGGTTTAAACCTTGGACTTAGCATGTGCTAGGCAAGTAGCCTAATAACTTAGTTCTATCTCTGGTGTTTTTATATTTTTATTTGAGGTAGGATTTCACTGAGTTGCCTAGGTAAGCCTTGACTGGACATCCTCCTGCCTCAGTAGTTGGGGTTACAGGCTGTACTACAAGCTCAGGTTAGAATAGAAATTCTTAGTGTTACTTTATGAGGAATAAACTTGTGTTTTACTTTATTGGAATGTTCTTAAACAGTATATGCTTGGTTTCCCCCTTTTCCAACAGCAGCAGTAGTAGCATGCTATCAGGTATTTTACAAAGTTATGTGTGAGAAGCTTTGAGCAACTTCCATATTGGCCTCTTGGTAGTCAGTGTGAGTGGTTCGGTGAGTCCTTTCTCTCTGGTACAGGCTTTCCAAGATCAGTTCAGGTGAAAAACATATTCCTGTGAGTTAGAATATCAAATTCTAAGGACACAGGTGAAAGGTTTTTTGAAGGAGCATTTTTTTTAAGAAAGTATATTTTGAATTTATTCTTTGAGAATTTCATACACGTATATAATGTGTTTTGATTAAGTGTACTCTGTGCTCTCTCCTTCCACTTTTCCCAGACATCTTCCCCATCATGTTTTTCAACCTTGTCCCCTCCCTGCCACCGCCCCCGACCCTGAGATCACTTAGAGATACTAGTATGTGCTGGGGTTGTGCTGTCACTGGAGCATGAGCACTTTCCTAGGGTCCACACACCACAGAAAAGACCCTGTCCTTCCCCAGAAACTGTCTGCTGATAACAGCTCTACAGTGGGGACCCTGGGAAAGAGGCAGTTTTATTTTACTTATGTTGAGACGATTGTACTCACACTGTGATTAAATCAGTGGTCTTTTCATGCATACCAAGGAAGTTTTGAGAGTTTCCTTTAAATGGCTACTCTGGGGCCTGTGGTGTGAGAAGACCTAGGTTTGATTCTTTTGCACAACATATAAAACATCAACCAGCAAAAGCCACTTTCTGGCTTGTGATTTCATTACTAAAGATGATGTACTTGGAGCTCTGCCATGGCCAGCTATGACTCCTCAGTATGTTTCTCAGTAGTTCTTACTTCCTCGCTTGATCTAATACTTCTCTTCTCTTCTCTTCTCTAGTAAATCAGAGTTTACTGGGTATGTGCCAGTCACGTCTATTTTGGGATCTTTGTCTTCATACTTGTACTGAGTATATACCATCCATATCTGCTCAACCTCCCTTCATTTTAACAGACCTTCATAAGCATATAGGAAAGGCATATGTGGAGCTCACTGCTAAAGGTTTAGTTAGCCCAGCACTAATTCTCCTTTTACTATTTCATGGACCTTGGCATAATATGGTAGACTTTAGGTGTCAATGAAATATTTGAATACTTATGTGTTTTGGTACTCTGAGTTCCTTTATATTTTATTTGTTATTTTCAAATGTATGGGTATTTTTCATGCATGGTTGTTTTGTATGTATGTTAGTGCACTTACTGCTTGGTGCATTCAGAGGCAAAAGAAAGTGTTGGATTCCTTGGAACAAGTGTTATGGATGGTTGTGAACTGCCACTTAGAAGTTGAACCCTGGTTCCCTCTGGAAGGGCAGCTAGTGTGCTTAACCACTGAGCCATCTCTGAGCCCCAGGACTTTTAGTTCTTATGTAGAAACTGTGAAATGGAACAGGCATCTGTGTAATGATCACTTCAGTTCTTTAGGAAAGAAAGGTCATGAAGATTGAGCTGTTTGCTTTAGGTTCTGTGCCTGAAGCAAGAGATAAGAATGAAGGTGTTAGAGAATATTATTTTAGGGTATGTTACTTTTCTCTATGCTATGGAACATTTGTTTAATGATATAAATATGTTTATGTTGCATTTATTTAACTCTGTGAAGCTGTGTTACCATGCCTGTCTAAAACACCTGATGGTCTAGTAAAGAAATGAATGGCCAATATCGAGGCAGGAGGAAAGATAAGTGGGGCTGGCAGGCAGAGAGAATAAATAGAAGGAGAAATCTGGGAAGAAAAAAGATCAAGGAACAAGAAAAGGAGGGAGAATTGCAGAGGCCAGCCACCCATCCACCCAGCCACCCAGCCACCCAGCCACCCAGCCACCCAGCCACCCAGCCACCCAGCCACCCAGCCACCCAACCATCCAACCATCCAACCACATAGCCATACAACCAACAACAGAGCCACAGAGTAGATAGACTAATGTAGGTTAAGAAAATCTGGAAAGAAACAAGCCAAGCTAAGACCAGGCATTTATAATTAAGAATAAGCCTCTGTATGTGGTTTATTTGGGAGCTTCATGCTGGCCCCCAAAGAGCAAAGAGCAAAACCAAACAACAATATGAGGAGAGGGTTTTGGTTTGGGATCGGACTAGCATTCATACTTAGCATGGAGCACCCTATAAAATGCACTGATAGTCAGACTATGAGACTACTTAAGCTTTTTAAAAGCAGAATTAATTTTATTTAATATTAAAAGGAACTGTTTTATAAATTGACAATACATATCTTTATAAAATTGGTCATACACCACAGATCTCTAAATATTTTTTTACATGTCCCACTAAAATCAAATCTACAAAAATGTCTCCATTTTGAAGCCATTCTCCTCTTCACTAGGGATTCAAAGGGTTTCCTTGCTGTAAATGTTCATAGTAATAGTGCACCAAATTCATTCATATCCCACGTTCTGCTTTTTGGAAATGTCCCTTCTCATGGGCAGTGAGTATATGGCACTCATCTTTATTTTTCAGTGTTCATAAAGCATATATTGTTGTTTGTACATTTTAGACATGTACATTCTTAGTAAAACTAACCCATGCTTATTTGTATAAATGTATTTATTGTATAGAAAACCCCATTATTTTTATGTAGAAACAAGGAATTAGTAGGAGTTACTCTGAATCCACATAAGGTGAGGAAGTCTTGCTCTGACAGTGTTGTGTAACTAGAATTAGAGACTGAAGGAAATTTTGATGCACTCAGATTTTTGGCTTTTTCCCTTCTTTTTTTAGAAACATTAGAAGAAATGGATAGCGAGTTGCTCAAGTGTGAATTCTGTGGAAAAATGGGATATCCTAATGAGTTTTTACGGTCAAAACGATTCTGTACTATGTCATGTGCCAAAAGGTATGTTGGTGGTCTTGGATTTGCTTAGGGAGAACCAGTAACTTTTGCAAAAAAGGTCAAGACACAGTCACAGTTGGGCTTTGGTAGGCGTTAGCTGTGGTAACACAGGGAAGGTTAGGTGTCGTCTTGCTACTAGAATTTACTAAGTGATAATTATGTACCAATAATGCAGTTTCATAGCTTACACTCATGAAGCAGTAGTCATCTGGTGCAGGGATATGCTTTGGAGAATCCCTCCTGTACATAAGAATATGATAGAATATTAGTTTTGTGTTTTAAAAAATCATAAATTACTTTCAAAAGTAATTAGTAATTAATGTTAAAATTAATTTATTTTTATGTAGGATCTAGCCCTGTTTGGTCTGGACTTACTGTATAGACCAGGCTGCTTTCCAACATTCTGTGATCCTCCTGTTTCTGCTTCCCAAGTGCTGAGATCATAGCATGGTCAGATAGAATACTAGTCTGTAAAGATTCATACAGGAGCTGAAAAGATGGCTTAGCAGCTAAGAATATCCAGTGCTCTTTCAAAAGTCCTGAGTATGCTTAGGTTGATTATTTCAAAATTCATATTCTCTTAAGAAGTCAGTGGATTTTTTGCTTGAACATACCATTGTGTATAGTTGTCCCGGAACTACTTTTAGTGACACAATATGACAAAGTATGTTTCTTGGTCATTGCTTCAGTCCATTACTCAAATGTTTATTCATGATTAGTGGTAGGTCTGTTATGAGACTATGTAGGATTTATGTTCTAACTTGAATTTCAGTTTTCATAAACACATGCAGAACAGTAGCTTTCTAATGCCAATTAAAAACACTTGTAATTTTGGGGACTGGTCTGTTTCTCTCGGTATTCTAAACCTATTGACGATTTAGAAGTAGATCAGGACATTAACACCATCTGCCATCACCCTTTCCCCAGAGATGACGACTGACTTGGCACACAATATATTTCACTGAGCCTCTTCAGGTCAAGGACCCTAGCACAGGAAGAGAGGCCAAGTCAGGTCATGGAAGTACTGCTGCATTTATATGGCTGCCGTCAGTTCCAGAGAGCTAAATATATAAGGACTAACTGACAGGCACAAAACCAGTCCTTTCCTTTCTTTGGTAGTAAGCTTTATCACCTGATAATGTTAGTTAGAAATTAAAATTTCATTTTGCTGAGCCTACAAATAAACCCATATGAATACAGCCGGACTTTGTCAGTTTTTTCTGTGGCTCTCCGGTACACCTGCATCTTTAGAGGACAAATGGTCTATTAATTCTTATAGTATTCTTTACTTCCATCTCTGATATTTTCACAAAAGAGGTAAATACAATTACATGTATTATTCTAGAATAGTTATCAATAACAAAAATTTGCTTCCAAGAATATATGTGAGTCATGTGTGTGCCTGATGCAGAAGCTAGAAGAGGGCATTTGATCCCCCAGAACTGAGGTATCAGAACTGGGGTTGTGAGCCTCCATTATATGCTAAGAACCAAACCCTGGTCTCTGCATGTGTCTGCATACAAATGTGCTCCTGTACCAGCACATGCATATTTGCATACTCTTTTCTACATACACTAAAAAATAATAAGACAAAACAAAACCGCAAATATATTACTTGTAAAATAGTTTAAATAAACATTAGAAACATTATTACAAAGCATCTCTTCTGGAACCACGAATTTTCTTGCTGCTTTGCAAATTCTGCATTTTGCAGGTTTCTCATTATTTCTTTATAATCCAGAGATAATACCATTGTTATAGGTGTCCAATATTATGTTGAGAGATATTTTATGATATACACACAGGGTATTTTTGACCTGTAGGATAAATAAATTCATTCAGTAAGATAGATGTGCTTTGTGAGGTATTATAATCCTTAATAACTGTCTAGTACTTACTGTGTCACAGTTGTACTTTAAAGTTACAGTTAAATTCTAAATTCTAAATATCGCTTAATTTTTCTTTCTTGAATTTCTTAGGTACAATGTTAGCTGTTCTAAGAAATTTGCACTTAGTCGTTGGAATCGTAAACCTGATAATCAAAGTCTTGGGCATCGGGGCCGTCGTCCAAGTGGACCTGAAGGGACAGCAAGAGAACATCTCCTTAGACAGGTCTGTAGAAACCTTGCTTCAATGTACAATGTCCTTTTCAGAAGTGCAAGGAAAGTGCAATGCTGTATTTTACTTTACTGCGTTTTCCAGCTTCCAATTACTTATCCATCTGCAGAAGAAGACTTGGCTTCTCATGAAGAGTCTGTGCCCTCTGCTATGACAACTCGTCTGCGAAGGCAGAGTGAACGGGAAAGAGAACGTGAGCTTCGAGATGTGAGAATTAGGAAAATGCCTGACAACAGTGACTTGCTCCCAGTCGCACAGACAGAGCCCTCTATATGGACAGTTGATGATGTCTGGGCCTTCATCCATTCTTTGCCCGGTATGTGACTCACCACACTAGCCTGCATGTTTTTCTTGTGCCTTCACAAGAAAATGATGTTAAGTTCATCCACACTTTGGCTTTAGAGGCTAGAGAAACTTTTTGTGTTAACTAAATGGCGTTTGCTACTGAAATGGGATCTGCTTTCTCTTACTTACCCTCAGCATGACTGTGTTCTTTTTTCATATCCCCAAATGAATAAAAACAGACTAGTCCTGCCATTGCTCTCATGCCCTAGCTGGCAGAGGGTGTCTCTCTTCTCCAGTCTGTATCTCTAGAGGGCAGGAGAATCAGACACTTCTCCCCTTCTGCTTCTCTATTTTCTGATCATTTTCTTCCTTCTTCCTCAGCTAACCATGTCTGAAACTGAAACAAGAAAGACTGTTTTTTTTAATGTGTGTATATTTTTGAAAGCTGATCAACACTTTCAGTTTCTTTATGAAACGTTCCACCCATCCTCATGCCAAGCTAACCTCCTCATGCCCACCTGTATCAGCTTCCTTTCTCTTGAAGCAGCGGTCTTTGTGACAGCAAAGATGGTGGGGAGACCCACACTGAGTGTATGCTCCATGTCTTCTTTTTAAATTTCTAAGACTCTGGCCTTTGATCCTAGAAAATGAGCCTTTGAGAATGTGTCCTTTGGCTCATTGTGAATTGTTTCACTCTCTCTCTCCAACTTTCCTGGAAGAGGGCGTCTCACCCATGTGATGTATCAGACAGCGCTTACAAAGAACACCATTCTTCACTGATCATGCTCTCAATCCTGCTCACCAGCTAGTCTCTCCATATTGAGCTATTTATTGCTGTCTTCCTTTGAAGGTAACCGAGGTTTCAGAAGCAAACTTAGAAATAAATTTAGAAATAGTAACTTAAAAACTGCCACCCTAAATTTTACCTTATATACTGAACCCTGAAATTTTATTACCATATCATAATTTTTATAAATGCAAAATTTTTAACAAAACAAGATATTTTTAACAAATTTATTTTTAACATTTTAACAAAACAGGAAGATGGAATTGTTTAAAGAAATTATGTTTTAGGTAAATTTGTAAGATCTGCATAAGAAAACTAAAGTGAATGTTAATAGCTGAGCAGTAGACTCTGCTTTAAACTTAGTCTCTTAGAAGTTAGTGAACCTTTACTGATGATTGTTTTGTATCTAGGGAGATAAAACCAAATTTTAGTTTCAGACCAGTTTAGCTGTCTTCACACTGGAGTCCACCCAGGGCTGGGCGTTCTGCTCTCCTTGGTAGTCTTGTTTCCTGAGGTGGGTAGTGTTTCTGTGAGCCTGGCTTCTTACTAGGGCAGAGGCGTCTTTCCCTTTGGGTAGGGAGCTGCTTTATAGCCTAATGAAATTGTTGTCCCAGATAACTGCCGAGCCTGGGATCATGTTTGCATGGCAGTTTTCCCAGTGTCTCCGTGCTGAACCTGCTCTGGACTGCACCTTAGGTTAGAGCTCTGCCTTGCCCTCCCTTCATTTCAGTCCAGAGCTTTACATGCCACTAAGAAGAGATAGCTGCAGTTGGTTCTCCTTAGTCCTCCCTCCCTCCCTCCCTCCCTCCCTCCCTCCCTCCCTCCCTCCCTCCCTCCCTCCCTCCCTCCCTCCCTCCCTCCCTCCCCACTTTCTTGCTGATGAAATGGGATTATTTCTGAATTGCTTTAACAGATCAAATGATCCTATTTGTGTAGTTATTGACCTTCCAAAAGTTTCCCTCAGAATAGCCTAGGGTAAACCTTACAGCAGAAAAAAATGTGTTTTCTTTCTGCCTCTCCAGCATTCATAAATAACTTTCTGAGCAACTTAAGGTTGCTTCTTTTCCTGAATACTTTTACAAGCTTTTCTTATAGTAGGAACATTTTGTGATCTCTTACTTTTTTTTTTTTTTTTTTTTTTTTTTTTTTTAAGATGGGATGAGCTTCCTTGTAATCAGAGCACCTGTATTCTGGGTTTTTGTTATCTTTGTGTTATCTTGTTATTAAATATCCATTGGAACTATGTTAAAGCTTCCAAGTAGCAAATTCATATCAGAGGGAAAAGTGACCTGACCTTTGTTGCATTAGAAGGTCTCCACAGAATGCTTATTTTGTATTACTCTTTAGTGAACTGCAGAAAGATTATTCTAGACTGATCGATCTGTGAGCACATAGGTTGGATTTCTCTACAGGAAGCAAGATTTATTTCTTTAAAGTTCAATTGTTTACTGTCTTTGGGGACATGCTTATTATGCAGTATTGAGTGGCACTTGGTGTCTTTCCTGCAAATTTAGTGAGGTAAGTGTGTGCACTGAATGTTTCCATTTAGATTTCAAAGTGAGAGAAGTGACTGTGGATTCTGGAAAGTTCAGGTGGAAAACGGTGAGTACCATTGGTCAGGGTATCAGGCTCTCACAGTTTTTAGTCAGAATATCTTAAAAACCAATTTTCCCAGTGAGTCTCTAGATGTGTGCTTGCTCTTCTCCCGCCATTTCTCTAAGTCACTTCATTTTCTCATTTCTGGGTTAATGATACTTTTTGTGGTTGGTTTGAGGAAACAATGATATGTATGTTATTTACTGATGCTTTTTCTCAATTCACTTTCTAACTCTTGTTGGTGCCTTCACTGTCTACCTACAAGCAGGCATCTGAAAAGGAACCCCAGTCAAGAGGACTGAGAGGATGCTGAGTTCTTCCTCTCGGGGAGCTCCTTATTTCTATTCCCAGATGTAGCTCTGAATCCAAGTAAGCCTATCCTCTCTCTCCTTTCCTTCTTATAAATAAAACCGGAGAGAACATGAGTTCTTCCATAAAAGAAGGATGAAGTCACAACTAGATGTAAGATTAGTCAGTTTTGTTGAGAGCTACCTCTGAAAAAAGAAAAAGGGCTTCTCTATTGTGAGTAATATTGTTTCCTCTATATGGTTTCTTATGTATAGTACATGGGCAAAGGCATATAAATTTTATACAGGATTCTGAGATGTAAATTTTTGAAAGTCTGAGAAATTACCAACATAGAGAAATTGAAAAACTGGCTGCTATATAAGATGTAGTAAATAGAGAAATAGCCAGTGAGGGACCCTGAGGAAGATGATGGCCACACAAGTGAACACATGAGCAAAACATGTTACTGTCACAGATAGCTCTCCACATTGGAGGACATTTTCCAGTTCATCATTTCTTCACTCATCCTTTTGTAAATATATGTATGCTGCAGTGCAGTGCTTTGGGGGAGCTCCTGGGTCTGTGGGGTAGGCCTTGTTATCTTACAAGCTAGAAGATCATATTTACAATGGAAAGGAGAATCATCCTAGCAAAGCTGTTATATTCCAAGGTGCAAATTTCTTTTTCTCATCATCTGTTTCTGTGATTCCCCTGGGGATACTGATTTGAATACAAAAAGGCTGTAAAGCTGTTAAATCTTGTTCTTTAACTTTTATAATTTTACCATTTGTAAGGAAGCTTTCATGACCTTGCATTCTCTCCTCTTTGGGCTCCTTAGTTCATTCCCTAACTTAGAGTTCTCTTTCCTGTGATAAGGAATGATTGAGTATTTTGGTTCACCATAGAAGAGCTGGATTCAGGTAGCAAGAGCCTGGTTTAGGCTGAGGCAGGAGATCACCCTGCAGCTTCATGATTTCAGAGACAGCTTACTTTGTATTGCTTTGGGTTTTTTGTTTCTTTGTTTGTTATGTTTTGTTTAAATTGAAAGTAAAGGTGAGGAGTCCTGAGGGCTCTTGCTTGCCATCCCAAGGGCTCTGGATTCCGTTCTCAGCACAAATAAAGGGTGTGTGTGTGTGTGTGTGTGTGTGAGAGAGAGAGAGAGAGAGAGAGAGAGAGAGAGAGAGAGAGAGAGAGAGAGAGAGAGAGAGAGAGAGAGAGACTGACTTTCTTGTAATCCCAGCATGTATGTGGGAAAACAGGATTAAGTTAAAGACCAGCCTACAGGCTACATAGACTGTTAACAAAGAAAAAAAATGAAGAATAGAAATGAATCCAGTGATGCTAAGCTTTGAAGTTGACACTGCAAGTTGAGCAATATGATGTGTGTCAGCAGTCCTGTAACATGTTAGTACAACAATCCTGGGCGGTGGTTCTGTCCTAAGGGAACAATTAAAATATTTTAGACATGCTTGGAGTTATGTGAATTCAAAGAAGGTATGGGTGATAAAATGAAAGTTTAATCTGACATTTGAGAAAATATTTCCAGATTATTTTGTATGGAAAACATTTTATTCCTCACTGCCTGTCTGTAAAGTGATATTATGGGAAGACGAGTCCATGAGGTGTAACACCTGCAGTGTACTGACTGATCCCTTCTACCTCTTCCTGTTTTTTTCTGCAATGTGTTTAGAGCAGGATTCCCAAGTAAACTCTTTCCTGGGTTTTGACTTTTTCAAGAAGGAACCCTGAAGGCTTACCAGGACATTGGTCTATCAGCTTCTGTTGCAAACTCTCAGTTTTGGAGACAGCAGAACCATTACTGCAACGGGCTCCATCTAATTGTGTGTAACTCTAATCTTCCTCTCATGGAATTCCAGGCTGCCAGGATGTTGCAGATGAGTTCAGGGCACAAGAGATTGATGGACAGGCTCTGCTCTTGCTTAAAGAAGATCATCTCATGAGTGCGATGAACATCAAGCTGGGCCCAGCCCTGAAGATCTGTGCACGAATCAACTCTCTGAAGGACTCTTAACAGGAACCCAAGGCTTTGATGTAATGTCCACCTTATTCCTCTTAGTAGGTAAAGGTAAAGCCTCATTTGGCTGAGAATATTAGACTGATGGTGGAAGGCCACGCACATTGGGACACCACTTCCAGTGCCGACATTTTTCTTCAGACACCCTAACTCATACACTTTCTTGATTAGCCTACATTGGTGAAGTTAATTTTACCAGTTACGACAATGAAAGACTTGTTACAGAGCCCATATTTTTCAAAGAAACATGTTATACTAGATAATTTTTTAAAGGTGATGTTTATCATTAATATGAAAGAATCCTTTTAAAAATAATTATTGATTTACACTTCCCCTCCTTTGGTTCTGTTTTCTTATGTTTTTCTATCCTGTTAGTTTTCCAGAAGTTATCATAGAGATATAAGGTAATTTAGAAGCCCATTGACAGAATTGAATGCAGTGAAATATCAGTGTGTTTTAAAAAACGTATCTTCCAGACAAACGCTTTGTCTGTGAAAAAGGATTGTGTTCTTGCATAAACAGTGTTTTTGGAGGTCACAAGAGTCTATATTCTAGACCCAATCTGCATGACCGGCAGTTTTCCTCTTGGTTTTGTACATTAAGAGCAATAGTTCTTGGTGGAGGTCTCTTTTTGTCCTTCAGGAGGCATTTGGCAATATCTAGATACATTCTGGTTACCACAGTTTATGACTGAGTTTGGAGAGGGTTGGTACAGAAATTGAAGAGGTAGTAGCAGCGGCCAGAGATGTTGCTGAATATCCTTTAGTGCTCAGGACTATTACCAAGATGCCAGTAGTGAGTGCCAAGGTTGAGAAGCCCTGGTGAGCAAAGAATGCTGCATGTTGCTCTTTTCTCACATGCAGGGACATAGTAAAAGATAGAATCTAATAAAGGAGTACATGTATAGTGAAGTATTATTCAAATGTATTACTGTCCAGTGAAGTATTCTTTACAGTTTTACAGTATACTAGAGAAGGGAAGAAAATCTATAAAATTGGTCTATAAGGTCAGGCTAACTTTTAGAACATGTGACTCTGATATGACACTGGTCCATGTTCGCCTTTTCCGGACTATTGCTCTGTAGTGATGAAGGTGTAAGATGCAGTCATGCCTATGAGCCTCTTCCAGCCAGGAGAGTTGGTAGTGGAGTTGCAATCCCTTCCCATGTGCTCCCTTGAAGTGACTCTGCTCTCTGTCTAGAATGTACTTTTTTTTTCCTCCCTTACTAAGTTCTTGGATTCTTCCCACAAGGCATTTTAAAGTGATTTTTCTTAATCAAAAGTTTTCACTCAGCACTTATATTTCTGTAGAATTAGGACTTGAAGACAGAATTTTCTGTGGGTGCTCTGATAGCCTTAAAGTGCTGGACATCAGAAGAGCTGATGACTTTGAGAATCTGCACAGTTAAAGGAGTGAATAACAGATCCTTGGCCACAGATGTGAGAGACAGCAAGTCTGAGCTTGATTATTTCACTGCTCACAGAGACTGTGAGCTAGGAGAAGACTAACATATTTATCTTTTGGCTTTGTGTACATTAGAAAATGTTGGTTATTTTTATACAAAAATATGGTGGGTAATTTTTTTAATCTTTAGATGCCCCTTGTTTGAATGTGTGCTTTGTGGGATTGTTAATATAGTAGTGTGAGATGTGTTCATCGGTTCCTGTGTAGACTCAGAATGTGTAAGAAGCTTGAGGCTCATGTTTCAAACCTACAGTAGGATAGTCTCTGTGACATACTTCTTTGTTTCATATTGTTATTGACATTTCAAGAAAGGTAGGTACTGTATAGTCCATCTCACTTATTAGTAATGAGTCATCATGGCAGTTGTCATAGATTTTCCTCTCATTCTCCTAAGCATGGGCTAATAAGCACCTCTAAGAAATTGCTTACTCTGAAGACAGCACAAAGGCAGCTTTCCTCTGGAATTAAAACTATATTGTAGTAGTCCAGTTAATTCAGAATCAATTTCCAGTATAGACCTCCAACAATAATGCTTCCCTCCTACAAATACTTACACATAGCCTTTAAAATATTAACACTACATTTTTACTAGTTGCCACTCATTATGTGTTTCTGAGAAGCCCCTGGGCATCCCTAAGCAGCTTACAAGAGGAATTCCTATTGGAGAATGCCTTCTTGTCCCTAATCTTACTTAGTAGACCAGATCTACTGTTGTCTGCACTTAAATTCAACTAGAAAATACGTGCTTTTTTTTTTTTTTTCCTGTAAGTGGCTTGTCTTATTTAGAAATGGCTTGTTTGTGTCATTTGGTAGTTCTCCCATTGCTGCAGGTATTTCTTTCTTTCTGGATATTTTCACAGCTTCTATTAGATGTAATGGGGACACACACCCTGTGTCCTCCTATCTTTTGAGCATAGGCTGTTGAGTATAACATAGAAAGGGTGCCATCTCCATTCCCTTTTATTATTAAGTGCTCTAAGAACTTTCTTGGAGGAAATGACAAGCAGAAAGGGAACATGGGTTCTTCCTATTTTTGCTGAGTTTGAATTTCTTTGCTTTAAACCCCTTTCCCACTGTAGGACATACTTTTTACATTTTATTTAAGTTTTGTGTTCTTAGGAAAATCAACAGCTGGCTTGTAAAACTTAGTTTATAAGCTTTGTGTCGATGTGTAAGAGACAGCTACACAGCTTTATTATAATCAGCACAATAATCAGCACAGCATAAGAATGATGTCTCTATTGTTGACAGCTTTGGTGGCATGTAACTGCATTGGTCACATTCACTTCTGTGGTTGGAGTTCTTTTTTAAGGGAACTGTGAAGTTGGGTTAGGGTAGTGAATGAGCCAGAGTGCCTGAGAGGCCATAGGACTCCCACTTGTGTTCCTTCCCTCATTGCAACACTGAACACATTTCTGCACTTTTGAAATTAAAATTCACGTTTTAGCTAAATAAATAGAAGTAGTTTTCTGTGTTTTAGGAATCCCATTGCTTTCCTCTTTTTTGTTTTTTGTATTAGAAGACTAGTGTGTGAGACCACGCCTTTAGATAATTTTTCACATAGTCAATCATATATTAAGTGCAAAATTGTAGTCACATTTCTGTTTACAAATAGAAATCTTGGAATGAAGTCTTTTATGGGACACAGCTTCTCACAAATTTGTTTACTTATGTGCCTCAGAACTCAGAGCCATGCTTTAAGGGGTTTGGTACTATCCTGGACCAGAGTGGTAGGGGGGAAATAGAATCATGTAATTTTAGGCTTTGATTTCATGTGTATACAAATGTGTATGCATGTGCATGGAGCTGTTCTTGAAGCTCTGTCCAGTATATGTAATCTCCGAGTGGTAACACTGTTAAAGCGTTTCAAACATGTTTTTTGCCTCATAGGGTGCCGTTGGAAGATTTTCATCTTTGTGAGTGCCAGCAACACTTGCTACCAACTGCTTCTGTTAGTTAAAATGAGCCGCACCTCATTTCTTTTACTAGGCCCCTTCTACTCCTAACCCTACCCGAAATAAACCACACATGGCTTCCTTAGTTCTTGGCTTGGGGTTGGGCAGTATCTTGGCTTGGAAATCATCAGAATTTTGTAACCTTTATAACTTCACCAGTTATATATTAATGAAAGCTTTGTCCATCTATGCAAATCATTCCTAGTTATGTTCCTTGTGCACCATATGTCTATGTGACTAACTGTACCCTAAAGGGTTTTGTTTGGTTTGGTAGGAGATAGGGAGGTGACCCTGATAGCTGAAAGACATTAGCGTGATGGTGGTTATTAGCAGCTTGATAGAGTACTCCATGGGGATGGATGGTCTGACTCTATTATAGCAATAGAAAGGTCTTAGGGTGTGTTAGTTTTGTTTGCTGGTGTTAGGGATTGAAGTCAGGGCCTCACACTCCACCTCAGACCTTACAGACTGTGTTTTTAGCTTGTTTGCCTAGATTAACCCAGAATTGTGATCCTCTGACCTTCTCTCAAGTGCTGGAATGAAGGTCTGTCCCACCATGCCAAACCTAGTCCCTGTGGTTTTAAATGTCAGGATTTTCCTGTCATCAAATTGAGTTCTTTCTCTTGTCACCTGACCCTGCTCTGAGGCGCATTGATGTTAATAGTTCCACTGGTACCTGAGTGATTCTGGATTTCTGAAGATAAGTTGTGTGTGTGTGTGTGTGTGTGTGTGTGTGTGAGAGAGAGAGAGAGAGAGAGAGAGAGAGAGAGAGAGAGAGAGAGAGAGAGAGAGAGAGAGAGAGAGAGAGAGAGAGAGAGAGAGGGAGAGAGAGAGAGAGAGAGAGAGAGAGAGAAATCTGCCAAAACTTAGATGTTTGTTGTGATTGAGTGACCAATTACATAGGAGTTTCACATTGGATACCACAGTTGACCATTCTTGCAGCTGGTCATGAGGAAGGACACTGTAAGGTAGTTCATTATGTATCATCAGTCTGAGGATGGGTGACTGGCTGTTTCTCCTGACTGGTCACAATAAATACAAGCCTGCCTGTGCTCTTGGTGTAAAGCAGAATTGACTCACAGTCATCAATACTGATATTTTATCAGTCCATTTAGAATCTTTTATTTCATCTCAAAGATTGGTTTTCAGTTTGCATGAGCAAAAATAAATACTAGTCATAGTAAATATGTTTTCTTATTAATATTTAACTCATTGAACCATACATCTTAAATTATCTGGGAAGATATTTCTCTTGTGTTAGAAGATTATAAAATGCATTACCCTATAGTTTATAGTTAAAATAAAAGCTGTTTCTTCAATTTAAAATGTTGAAAATGACATTAACTCTTTAAAAAAGTTACCTAAGATGTTAAGACCTTACAATTTGTGCATATTAGTTTTATAGTTTAATCTACTTTAAAATTATACTAAGAGAAAACTTTTTTTTTTTTTTTTTTTTTTTTAAGTTACAAGGTACCCACTGAAACACAATTATTGCCATTTTGTCTCAGAGAAGAATTTTAGGATGCCTTGCCCTGTTGTGATGTGCTCCCAGCTTCCCTAAGACAGAGTCATGTGCACACACATTGGCAGGTCCATTGATATGGGAAATTATTTCCATAGGTTTTTTTTTTTTTTGATAGCTTGTGGCCATTTTATTTAAAAATACAATTTTAATAAAGTGTTACATGCAAAATGAGCTTCTAACACCTTATGTTTTAGTCAGAGGTCTTTCAAGTGCTTTCAAGTATACACCTACTACTACTGCCTGTAATATTGCTGGTATCCATTGGGTATGGATATGTAGAAATTTTTTTAAGAGATATGTAATGAATACATTTTAATTTTGAAAAAATAGTATAAATTTAAAACATGATTATGTTAGCCAGCATAACAATTTTAACGAAATATAAGAGGGATGTAGTTAAGTCCTTTTATACTATCTAAATCAATGCCAATCATCATCTTAGATATTCATAGTACCTATTGCTTATTGGCTTAATGGAATACATCAGTGTTAACTGGTGTTTTGTGGACCTTTCTCTGACAGTGGTGAAAGAGGGGAGGGGATTACATCATCGTTGAAATAAACATGAACCCACTGTAGAAGGAAGGGACTTTTTTAGTCTTGCCACAAGTAAACTAAATATGTACAGTGTTTAAAGTTCTTGTACATAGTGCCTGTGTTAAATGTTTTGGTAGTACTAGAAAGTAAGCAAAATTACTATTTCCATGAGTAACATAAATACACTCTGAGTATATACCATACTGAATGGAGATGAAACACTGTGGCTTTGAAACTTATTACTCCAGATGGCAAATTAGCTGTGTGTAACACCTTGGCCAGTTATTTGGTTTTTAATCTCATTTGAATGTATGTACAATGTGATACCTGCACTACTAAATATGTTGAATTTTGGCTTAAGTCATTGTTAAAGACACCCTCCCCAGCTCTAAAATTACAGTTCTCGACTACATAAATGGTATTACCACTGGCCTGACTGAATGACAGGTGAATACCATTACTCATGCACCTACCTATTCATCCATTATAAATGATTTGAACACTTGGGTTGTGTGTGTCATATATGACTATGTATCAAATCAAGTCTTCCCAAACAATCTCACTGCTGTTTAAGCATATATGTACTTACTCCTAGTCAATGCCCTGTTGCCTGGAAACTGGGGTTTAACAACACCCAAGAGGTCCAGATCTATTGACCATCTACTTGACTGTCAGCAACAGTAAGAACACCTACCATGACCAACTGTGAGAGTGTTGTGACAGGCAGTGTCAGGACTAGTTCTATGCATGGCATGTGCAGGATGAAAGGAGCTGATGTGGAATCATTCATTATACATCTTTAATTGCAAAGATTTATATCTAGTATTGATAGTGGAGCAGTTTTCCAAAACACAACCATCTGAACAGGCTGATGCTGCTGTCCCTATAGTGTTGGTTGCATTGTGTGTCACAGTCAGACAGGAGAATCATCATGAAATGCAGAACTGTAACCAAGTAGATCCTTCTGCACTAGCAAGTGTTTGGGGAGTAAAGCTGGGGTAGGAATCAGTTTTAATTGGGTAAATTCCCTTGTCACTCTGGGATTCTGTGAATCAGGTCTAATTTTTGCTTTAAGCACTAACATCAGTTGATACTAATATTCTTTATACAAATATAGAAATATATTTTAAAAATGTTTATGTATAATACCTGTAGCTTTTTAAGGTGGGAAAATGTCCAAAAAAAAGTGTTGATTACTATATATAATAGATGCTTTCAAAGAGGTTTTTTTTTTTTTAAGGTATACTAATCTACATAGCCCAATAATCTGACCTTTGTACGTTGTTTTATTTTGCTGGTTACTTTTAAAGTGTTCTTTAAAGTATACCGAAGCTGTAAAATATCTCGTGCTGTTTAGATCTCTGTTCTTTCTATTAACACTGTTTTGTGAATGTATTCTTAGAATTTCCGAATTTAGTCAAGAATGCAGAGACGGTAATTTTGTGTGATTTCTCTCACATTGATGGACTACTAATCACCTCATTCAAAAGATGGGTCTTCTTTTTCCAAAATCCAGAAATTCTTGAAAAGTGCAGGACTGTGCTAGAAATGAAGGCTGTGTGTTGCAGACAGCTGTGCACAGGGTAAATGCTGACAGTAGGAAAAGGTACTTCAAGCCTCTTGATTCACTTAGAATGTTTTGTTTTACTGCTTAAAATTTGTTTCACAGGGGCAAGTTGCTGTGATTAACTATTTTGTAATGTTTTAAGCACATTTAAAGTATCTTGTTTTTGGTTCTTCCCATTGATCTAAAAATCAAAGTTTTATAATAAAAAACAATCTCTTTCATCAAGGAAAAGAGCACCATAGGGGTGGGGGAGAAAATTTATGTTTTAATCTTAGAGAAAGCAAATATTAAGGTTGTAGAGATGTGTCTTACAAGGGATGTTGTATTAGAGTCCTCACAGGAAATGGCATAGTTCTAGCACCATAGCATAGACTTCCTAGACTGGTGTTCATAGCTACAGTTTTACAAGTATAACCTGAAAATGAAGTTAATTTTGCATTATAAGAGCACACCATTATGTATGTAAAAAGTATTCATTTGATGTATTTTTTTAAGAAAAGAAAAAGCACTTTCATATTAAGTCGCATGTGTATGAATTTTAGACTTCCTGTTTGTGTCTATTCAGTGACTAAATGGAGCATCAGATGTTTGCTGGCGACGTTAACTGCTAATGGAAGGAAGCACCTTATACTCTGCTGCTTAAACCTGCTTGGATTGCACCTTTGTTACCTGCACACTTTCACATAGAGTATTGTGACATGGCTTCGAGTGGGTCTGGGTGGAAGGTTAGTGGTGGGCCTACAGGATCTTTTATTTATGTTGTTTATATTACAATAATATATTGTAGACCAGTTGTAACTTCAGATCTTTACAAATAAAAACCTGACTGGTTATTGAATTTCTACTTCTTTAAGCTTTTGAGAGATGGGACAATCTAAGCTAAAGACCTTAATGGAGGGCTGAACTAGTTATAAATTTCCTAGTATACAGTCCACAAAAAGTATATATTAAGTTCAGTATAGCTAAGTATGTTTTATTTTCATGTTTGGCCATTTGGAAGACCCAAAACAAAAACCAAATTTTTTAAAAAAAACCCAACAGCAAAAAACCATGCAAACAGAAAAACATGAAGAGGAAATTGTATACAGTGAATTAAAAATACTTACACAATATTGCTGAACAGGCATAAAATCTTTATTGTGTGACTGTGTCCTTAGCACTGTTTAGTATTCATCACAGAGGCTGTGCTGAAAAGGTAAAAGTTACCTTTTCCTGAGCCATCTCTGTCCTGCTTGTGAGATCTTGGAGCTCCTGCAGTTCTTCCTCACAGCAGCATACTAACTGATGATTACAGATATGGGCCTTTTCACCTGCTTAAGTCTATGGATTGCAATGAAACAGCATTTCCAGTTGACAAAAGGATCCACAGGTAATGTGCTGTCTCTTAAGTAAAGCTTGTGGCAGTTAAACCAACAAACCACAGCAATGAGAAAACTGTTGACAAAGTACAGCCAAGGTACGTTCATGTCTATGTATGCTGGGATTTGAACTCTGAGTGAGAGTGTGAGGACCTGAAGTGCCACAAAGGGAAACCAGGTACCAAGAAAGCACACGATAAGTCTGGGCAAGAGCACTTCTCTAGAGCTCACAATGTAACTGGCATGGGATGGGAAAGGAAAATAGAGGATGGTCTTGTTCATATAGGATGCTATCTTAATAGCCTGTACCAAGGCAACAACTTCTGGCCATGAAATCAGAAAAGCCACAGATAAAATTACCAGCATAGTCAATGACAGCCAGTAACTCTGAGTGCTGACATAGGAAGGGCATTGGTACATAGAAGCCCTGTGTATCTTCAGGTTCTGTGAGATGGCTGGTTCTCCCAGAACATAAGCAAAGACTGAAATCCAAGTTAAAATGACTGTCAAGAAATAAAATAACTTTTGCCACTTAGATGAATGCTTGGGTCTAGACAGATTCAAAAAGTAATCTATACAAGTTAGTAAGCACACTGGATAATGCAAGAAGCCGTAAGTGAAGGAAATGATCTGTGTGAGCAGACAGATGTGGTATTTTGTAAACCTAGCACCGAGAACTACAAAGTCCCTGAAGTAGGACAGAACAGAAATGTTTACCAACAGCAGAAGATCGACAATTGATAGTGAAAAGCAGAAATACTGCATAAAACCCCAACAGGTGTCTTTCCTTGTCATTCCGAGTGTGAGGGTATTTAACAGTGTTTTCCCCAGTATGATCAAGAACAGCAGACAGTTAACATCTAGAGGCTGCTCTGACGGGTGTAACAGGTGCTGCGAAGAGCAGTTCTCTGAAGAAAGGGCTGTCATTTTTTAAGTTCAAGACGATCTGAATATATAGGACAAGAAACAGCTTCACTTTTTTTTCTCTCCCTGCAAAAAGAAGAAAAACCTCGATGTTATGGTGCTTTCTCTGCTGTAAAACTTTACATGCTTCTCCATTTGCACAAACTCATGGGAGTCATTGAGAAATGATGCACAGACAATGGTCTCTCCTAATGCTATGAATAGAGATTAGAACCAAAAATTGTCAGTTTTTGAGCTGTCTTTAAATATTACATAAAAGTGTGACTTGTATAAGTATGGATTTTAACAACTAAGTACTTAACTCAGCCAAAGCATTAGAAGAAGCAGGCTCAGAGTAATTACCAATTGCTTCAGACAGCCTCCCTTTTTGTCCTTTTGATGGTGAAATTTAAAGGTTATATTTAGGCCCATTTTTGAATAGCCACTTTCACATTTTTTCCATCTAGCTTTCTCTGAAGCTCAAAAATAGCTGGGTTGATAATAATGGGAGCCTATGAAAGAGCAGGATTTGCTTGCTTAGATATGGCAGCCTGGGGGAGAACACAGGAAAGAACAGGATTGAGCATGAGTACCTGAGAACAAAGTGCAAGAGCAGAGGGCAAGAGTGAAGCTTGAGTGTCAAGTGGATGGACAAGTGGGAAACAGGTCAGCCAGAGAGTGAAGACAAGAAAGGAAGGAGGTTCCAGAGACAGGCCGTCAAGAGAGAAAGATTGGGGGATAAAGATTGCCTGGAATATGCAAAACCTCCTGGGTTTCATCCCTGGTACTCCATGCCTCAGGACCCCAAACAACAACATACCAAACATACGGGCGCAATCACTGGTCATTAATATCCCTTAATATCAATGGACTCAATTCACCTTTAAAAAGATACACCCTAACATGATGGATACAAAAACAGAAGCCATCCTTCTGCTGCTTACAAGAGACACACCTCTACTTTAAAGACAGACATTAACTCAGAGTAAAGTATTGGGAAAAGACTTTCCAATCAAATGGTCCTAGGAAACATTTGATTGATTTTAGTTTGAAGTCTATTTTGTTAAATATTAGGATGGCTAAACCAATCAAAAGAGACCAGGACAGACATTACTTACTCATCTTAGGTAAAATCCACCAAGATGAAGTCTCAATCCTGAGTATTTATGGTCCAAACATAAGGGCATCTACATATATAAAATAATACTAAAGCTTAAATCTCACATCATACCCCACACACTAATAGTGGGAGACTTCAGTACCCCACTTTCACCCTTGGATACATCAACCAGACAGAAACTCAATAGAGAAATAAGGGATCTAATAGATGTTATGACCCAAATGGACTAATAGATATATATAGAACTTCCCACCCAAATGCAAAGGAATATACATATTTCTCAGCACCCCAGAGAACTTTCTCTAAAATTGACCACATACTTAGTCATAAAGCAAATATCAATAGATACAAAAAATGAGAATAACTCCTTGTATCATATCAGACCACCATGGTCTAAAGTATGATCAACAGCAACAAAAATCATAGCCTACAAATTCATGCAAACTGAACATCTCTCAATTAAACCACCTCTGGGTCAAGGAGGTAAAAAAGAAATCAAAGACTTCCTAGAATTCAATGAAAATGAATCCACAACATACCCAAACTTATGGGACATAATGAAAGCAGCGCTAAGAAGAAAATTCATAGCACTAGATGCCTACATAAAAAACCTAGAGAAATCTCACACAAGAGCCTTAACAGCACAGCTGAAGCGTTAACAATTAGAAGCAAACTCACCTAGAAGGAGTAGACAGCAGGAAATAATCAAACTCAGGACTGAAATCAATACAATAGAAACGAAGAGAAAAATACAAAGAATCAATGAATCAAAGAGTTGGCTCTTTGAGAAAGTCAACAAGATAGATTAACCCTTATCCAAGCTAACCAAAAAGCAGAGAGAGGGAGGGAGGGAGGGAGGGAGGGAGGGAGGGAGGGAGGGAGGGAGGGAGGGAGGGAGGGAGAGAGAGAGAGAGAGAGAGAGAGAGAGAGAGAGAGAGAGAGAGAGAGAGAGAGAGAGAGAGAGAGAGAGAGAGAGAATGAGAATCCACATTAACAGAATCAGAAAGGAATAAGGGGACAGACACCCAGAAAATCCAGAGAATTATTAGGTCATACTTGGAAAATCTATACTCCACTAAACTGGAAAACCTAAAAGAAATGGACAGCTTTCTGCACAGGTGCCACTTACCAAAATTAAATCAAGATCAGATTACAGACCTATAACCCCAAAGGAAATTGAAGCTGTTATTAAAAGTCTCCTAAGTAAAAAAAGCCCAGGGACCAGATGGATTCAGTGCAGAAGTCTACCAGACATTCAAAGAAGAACTAAAACCAGCACTCTTCAAACTGTTCCATACAACAGAAACTGAAGGAAGATTGCCAAACTATTTTTATGAGTATACAATCACCCTGACACCCAAGCCACTCAAAGATGCAACAAAGAAAGAGAATTATAGACTAATCTCCCTCATGAACATTGATACAAAAAATACTCAATAAAATAATGGCAAACTGAATTCAACAGCATTTCAAAAAAATCATCCACCGTGATAAAGTAGGCTTCATCCCAGAGATGCAGAGATGGTTCAACATATGAAAAACTGTGAATGTCATTCATCACATAAACAAACTGAAAGACAAAAACTACATATCTCATTAGATGTTGAGAAAGCCTTTGACAAATCCAACACTCCTTCATGATAGAAGTCCTGGAGAGATCTGGAATACAGGAAAAATACCTAAACATAATAAAGGCGATATACAGCAAGCTGACATCAAACTAAATGAAACACTCAAAGCAATCCCACTAAAATCAGGAACAAGACAAGTTCTTTCTCTCCTTATCAATATAGTTCTTGAAGTTTTAGCTAAAGCAATAAGAGAACAAAAGGAGATTAAGAAGATAAAAAATTTGAAGGGAAGAAAAACTATTTGGACATGATATGACCCTATACATAAGTGATCCTCAAAATTCTATCAGGGAACTCCTACAGCTGATGAACCCACCTTCAGCAATGTAGCAGGGTACAATATTGATTAAAATATATATTTTACATATCCCTCTTATATACAAATGATAAAAGGGCTGAAAAAGAAATCAGGGAAACATCACCTTTTATAACAGCTGCAAATAGCATTAGATATCTTGGGTAAACTCTAACCAAAGAAGTGAGAGACATGTATAGCAAAATCTTTAAGTCAATGAAGAAATAATTTGAAGAGGATACCAGAAAATGGAAAGATCTCCCCCAATGCTCCTGGATAGGTAGGATCAACATAGTAAAAATAGCAATTTTACCAAATGCAATCTACAGATTCAATGCTACGCCCATAATATCCCAACACAATTTTTTACCTTGAAAGAATACTCAACTTCATATGGACTAACAGGAAACCCAGGATTGCTAAAACAATCCTGTTCAATAAAAGAACTTTAGGAGGCATCACCATCCCTGACTTCAAGCTATACTATAGAGTTACAGTAATAAAAACAGCCTGGTACTAGCATAAAAACAGTCTTGTGGGTCAATTGAATCAAATCACAGACTCCGATCTTAATTCACACACCTATGGACACCTGATTTTTGACAAAGAGGCCAAAAATATACAATGTACAAAAGATAGTATCTTCAACAAATGGTGCTGGCATAACTGGATGGTAGTATGCAGAAGAATGCAAATAGATCCAAACCTATCACCCTGCACAAAACTCAAGTCCAAGTGGATTGAAGACCTCAACATAACCCAGCTACACTGAACTTGATATAAAAAAGTAGGAAATACCCTCCAATGCACTGACATAGATGACCACTTCCTAAATATAACACCAGTAGCACAGACACCAAGAACAACAATTAAGTGGGACCTCCTGAAACTAAGAAGCTTCTGTAAGGCAAAGGACACCGTCAATAATGACAGCCTATAGAATGGGAAAAGATCTTCACCAACCCTACATCTGACAGAGGACTGATCTCTAAAACATAGAGAGTACTCAAGAAACCAGGGGCCAAGAACCTAAATAATCCAATTTACAAATGGGGTTCAGAGCTAAAACGAGAATTCTCAACAGAAGAATTACAAATGGCTGAAAGGCCCTTAAAAAATTGCTCAATATTCTTAGCCATCAGAGAAATGCAAATCAAAATAACTCTGAGATACCACCTTACACTTCTCAGAATGGCTAAGATCAAAAACACAGATGACAGCCTATGTTGGAGAGGATATGGAACAAGGGGAACACTCCTCCATTGTTGGTGGGAGTGTAAACCTGTACAGCCACTCTGGAAAGCAGTATGATGGTTCCTCAGAAAACTTGGAATCAATCTCTCCAAGGATCCAGCAATACCTCTGTTGGGCGTATACTGAAAGGATGCACAGTCTTACCCCACAGACATTAGCTCAACCATGCAATAGCAAGAACCTGGAAACAACCTAGATGTCCCTCAACTGAAGAATGGATCAACAGACTGTAGTACATCTACACAATGGAGTACTACTCAGCAGGAAAAAATGACATCCTAAAATTTGCAGGCAAATGGATGGATTTGGAGAGTATCATCCTGAGTGAGGTATCACAAGCCCAGAAAGATAGGATTAGGATGTACTCACTCTTAAGTGTATTTTAGACAAAAAGTAAAGAATATACAGGCTGTAAACCACAACCCCTGAACAGCTGGAGTTCAGAAGGTACTTATGAGAGACAACCAGGGATCCCTCTGGGAAGAGAAAACAAGAGATATCTTGAGTAGATTGGGATCATAAATGGTAGTGGCCAAGGAGAGGTGGGAACAAATCATGAGAGAAGATGGTTGAGTGAGAGGAGCAAGAGAGAGAGAGAGAGAGAGAGAGAGAGAGAGAGAGAGAGAGAGAGAGAGAGAGAGAGAGAGAGAGAGAGAGAGAGAGAGAGAGAGAGAGAGAGAGAGAGAAAGTGAAGGATATCTTGATAGAGAAAGCCAATGTGGGGTTGCAAAGAGGCCGGGTGCTAGAGAAACTTCCAAGACCGCACAAGATGTCCCTGGCTAGGACTCCAACCAATAGCAGAGAGGGAGCCTAAACCGGACTTCCCCTATAATCAAATGAATAGCCACTCTAAGTGTCATTAGAGAACCTTCATCCGGCAATGGATAGAGGGAGAAGCAGAGATCATAGCTAAGCACCAGGTCTAGCTCCTGGTCCAGCTAAATACCAAGAGAGTCTATATGAGTAAAGGGATAAAGATCATGAGGAGACCCACAGAGAGGGCTGGCTGCAGCTATTGGAAGCTCACTGAATCAGAAACAAACACTGGGGGAATCCGGGAAAGGAACTAACCTCCAAATGTAGATGACTGTTGAATGGCCTGGGAAGTTGCTGGAGCCTTTTGGAGTTTAAAAAAAGGAAGTTCCCATTTATAAAAATCCTAGTCAGAGACTGACTCAGTGGTAAAAAGCATACACATACCCCTGTGTATGAGCAGGTTTGTTCTCGGCACCCACAGTTAATAGCTTATAGCCATACTCCAGTTCTAGGGGGGGTCCAATGCCTCTGGTTTCTATGGGAAGCTGCATTCATATGTATACAGACACACAATTAAAACTAAATCATAAAAATCCAGGGCCAGTGAGGTGGTTCAGCAGGTGATGGTGTCTGCTGGGAAGCCCGAGGACCTGAATCAAACCTACAACCCCATGTGACAGAAGGAGAAAATCGACTTTCCAGTTGTCCTCTGACCTCCACACATTGGGTGTGGCTCCTCTCAAAATAAATGAAAATTAACTATTCCTTTAAAATCCAGCTTTAAAAGTAAATCTTTGGCATAAAAGAAGAGAATGTTCTACCTTCAGTGATTCATTGCTTACACCGTCTATCTAGACTGGTGTAATTGCCAAGCCAGAGAGTGCTGGCTGATGTCTGGAGGACCCAGTGTTTCCCAGGGCTCAGAAAGGTGAAGAAAGGATCAGCTCTATTAGACAACTTGCTTGGAAGGGTTGGGTGGGGAAGACTCTGAATCAGAATATGTAGAAAAATCACACAACTGGGAGAGAATTCAGGGAACACACATAAGTGGTAAAAACAAGTAAAAGGAATGTGCAAGAAATGAGATTTTGGGTCACTTTACAGTGCTTCCTGAATATGGCTGCAGAAATCAGAACACTCTCAGATGAGACGTGTCTTAGAGAGTTTTATATATGTGGCCCCTTTTCCCCTAATACACTACGTATGTTCAAAATTCCATTATTTTCTCCTTTTAATAGGCTTCTAGGATGAGGTGAAATCATCTTATACTCTGCCTGTCCAGAATTTCTCTTGAGAAGTATCCACAGGGATTCAAAGATGAACAGAATAAGGTCCTTTCCTGTATTTATATGCCCCAAGTACAACCTGGAGGGCACACCTTTTCCAGACATTTGTGTCTTTGAGGCTTGCTTTGTGATCTGGCCCAGTATGTCTCTTCTGTGCTTTCCTATCTATAGCAACATGTGGCTCTGGCTGTCCTAGAACTCCGTAGACCAGGCTTTGCCTGCCACTGATGAGAGCTGGGACTAAGGGTGTGCCCCACCACGCCCAGCTCCTATCTTTAGATTCTACTATACTTACCATGCTGTACTAGCATGCTGTACTTACCATGCTGTACTAACATGCTATATGTACCATGCTGTACTAGCATGCTGTACTTACCATGCTGTACTAACATGCTATATGTACCATGCTGTACTAGCATGCTGTACTTACCATGCTGTACTAACATGCTATATGTACCATGCTGTACTAGCATGCTGTACTTACCATGCTGTACTAACATGCTATATGTACCATGCTGTACTAGCATGCTGTACTTACCATGCTGTACTAGCATGCTATATGTACCATGTTGTACTAGCATGCTGTACTTACCATGCTGTACTAACATGCTATATGTACCATGCTGTACTAGCATGCTGTACTTACCATGCTGTACTAGCATGCTGTACTTACCATGCTGTACTTACCATGCTATACTAACATGCTATACGTACCATGCTGTACTAACATGCTGTACTTACCATGCTGTACTAACATGCTATACGTACCATGCTGTACTAGCATGCTGTACTTACTCTCTTTTAGACTTGGGCTTATTGTTTTCATTTTACATGCTTCAACTGCATTACTGTGGGCTCCTTGGGTCTTTGTTGTTTCACTACACCAAAACGTGTGAGTAACCTCTGTGGAAGGAAACAAAAGTGACCATCACTAACAGTCATTTTAGTAAATAGTCTATATGTCCCCATAGAGAGAACAAACCTTTGGGGACTGGAGGTGGCCCAACTGCTTCCCACTCCGGTTCTTGAGCAGCAGGGAGGATTGTACTTACACTGACAGTCCAGGACAGTCCACTTGAGATCTGACTAAAGAGAACTTGTAGTATACTGCTGTTTTCTCAGTCTCCACACCAGTAGTTCTTAAAAGGATCTCCTGACACTTTTGTTTTAATAAAATTTTTAAATGAAAAATCACTATATTTCCCCAAACCATAAAGAACTGAGCAAATTTACAGTTTCACAACTGCTTTAGTGTCTAGCTTAATATCAGATAAATTTTCATCTGCACTTAATTTATCTAAATAGTATACATAACATATTGCTTCTGGAAAATTCTCTGTACATTTACAAGAGCTGGAGAGTAAAAAGGGTTAGTAACTTCTAGTATTATTATAATTCAATAACTGTGTTGCAGAGTCTCATCTCTGATCTTAAGTTTAATGCACAGAAAACAGCATGAGAAGGCAGGTGCAGCTGGTGTCCGCACCAGGTCTGGGGTGAAGAAAATGAATCAGTACTACAGCTGCTTGAGGCTGCTGCATGGGAAGGACCTGTGAAGAACACTATACTGAGCCTTGTCAGGGGTGTCACATACCTTTAGTTCTAAAATCAATTCTAAAAACATGGTGCATTAATTATGGCCCAACTCACAAGTGAAAGAAAATAAAGAGCCCAATCTTTACATGAAAGAGCCTTCTAAAAACAGGCACCATCCAGATGCAAGGGATTCTGTCACTGCTATTACCCGTAAGAGACTGCAGTTAGGTGATGCTTAAGAAAACTATTTTTACAAAGCATAAATGCAAACTTATTTAAGATGTAATTCTTGCTTGACAGTGGTATTGAAACTTTATATATATATATATATATATATATATATATATATATATATATATATATATATATATATATATATAATTGATAAGGTAAAAAAACTGTTCCTAAAATATACGTAATGAAAATTACCCATTTTATTTAGTCATTCAATAGCCTGTATTGCCCACTGACACCCAGACCAGATCATTTCCTTAAATACCATAAACACACATCACACACATCACACATAATCCATGTACAATCCCATATATGTACACACAAATGTCATAATACACACACCCCCTCCATACTTACACATTACAAACCATATATACACACATTAGTTCCTAGATTCTTGCTGTTAGGTTGGCCATGTGGAGACATCCTTCAGTGTTCTTTTCCCTGCCATGTACAGATGATACAGTTCGAGATAATGGAGGCTCTGTCAGTGTAGGTTCCTCACGATAAGGCAGAGCCACTGAGGAGTTACAATTGATTCATGGTATGACAAATTTTTGCTGCATTAAGCCACTGGGATTTTGAGATGAGCTGTTAAGCTTATCCTGACTAGTATAATTCCTCAATGTTCTCTGTGTCCTTTGAAAATATTTTAAACTCACATTATTTTACAACAGAAAAGTTAGAGAGGAAACTGTAACTTTGAAAAGTAAATACAAATGTAAGAAAATTGGTTTAAATTAAATTGATTTTAATTTAGGCATTCTAGTAGCTTTTGGGTTTTCTTCTGACTTGTTCAAACAGGAAAAGAATTATTTTAATTCTGTGACCTGAATTCGAACTCCAGGAAATATGAGTATTGAAGGAAGGGCATTTTTAGTAAAGAGCAGGAATCAATGAAATGTAAAAACAGCAACAGGGCTGGACGTGCCAGCTCAACTCTGCAATCTCAGCACTTGGGAGGTGGAGCCAGGAGACTACACAGCCTGGGCTGCAGGAAACAGACAAACCCAACAGAACAAGTAATACAGCAAGCACACTGGTTGTTTTGGTGGGAGAGTGGCAATAATGGTGAGAACCTAGACAATTTAAGGAAGATAGAAGCATTAGAAAAGCCAGGACCTTACTGAGGCTTCTATAATCATTAAAAAAAAAAAAAATTAATGGCCATTTAGAACCATTTTCCAGTAAAGTATTTTTTCCATAAAACATTTATGATGAAATAGTTTATGGATACTACCAAAACTCATTCACAAAAGGGTGATAAATATCTTTAATAAAGAAACCAACCTCTAGCTGGAGACACGACTCAGCAGATAAAAGCATTTACTGTTTTTGTAGAAGACCTGGGTTTGGTTCCTAGCACCCACATAGTATAACCAACCACCTGTAACTCTAGTTCCAGGGGATCCAATGCCCTCTTCCAGTCTCAGCTGGCACCAGGCACATCTGTGATGCATGTACACAATACAGGCATAAACACTAAAACACATAAAAATATTTTAATCTTAAAAAAAGATCTACTTAAAACCTTCCCTCAGAAGGTTTCCACACAGTTGTTTACATTGACTGATTCCACCAAACTTTTAAAATATATAATCATTCCTTTATCTTTCAATTTTTTTGTAAACTAGCATAAAAAAGAATGGGTTTTACTATGACACATTTGTCCTTTGCTTGGTTCATATTCATCCCTTTCAGAGCCTTCTGCACTGGCTCCTTCCTCTCTATTCTTCACCAGGCACTCCAGCCCTGTGAGTTTATTAGGAACTTACTGCCATAAGGTTTTCTTTGAGGAAGTGTCATGACATCTCATCCATTCAGATTCCTTACACGCCTACAATGAGATCTGTGTGTGTGGAGTTCAGATAGCTCTCTACCATTTTGATAAAACAGCCCTCTTAGTAGGAAGGTGCTGTGGGATTATGCTCTTATAAATTGTAAATATTTGTCCCTCCTACTGGTTTAATAAAATGCTGATTGGCCAGAAGGCAGACAAGTATGGGCAGAGCTACCAGACTAAGAAAACTCTGGGAAGAGAAAGTGATGAGATGCCAAGGAAACACAGAGGAAGCAGGATGAGAATGTTGCTCTGAGTAAAGGTATTAAGGCACATGGCTAATCAGGGTTTAGTTTAAGAGTAAGAATTAGGAAGTAATATGCCCGAGCCATAGGCCAAGCAGCATGTAATTAATATAAGCCTTTGTGTGATTATTTGGGACTGCTGGTCTGGATCTTGGCGCTAGGCAGGTAGGAAACTTCTTACTACAGGCAGGTTTCTCCTGAAGATGTATATTGGCACAATGTTGGCTCTGATTATAGATGGCTGCTATAGTACAGTTTCCCTATCATTTTTTTTTTGTTTGGTTGTGATTAATGACTGGGTGCAATGTGTGCAATGTATACTGTGCTAGAGTTGAAAGCCACTGACTCCTCTGTGGAGCAAACCAGAGCAGAGCAAGCACAGCATAGACAGTGGTGGGGAAACGCTGCAGTGGGAGTTACAGCCCTCTCAGGCAATCAAAGGCCCTTGGGATCTGCTGACACTAACTTCACTAATAGCAAAGGTTTTCAGCATCAGTGGCCTCAGCAGTGGTTAAGGGTTAGAACTTGCTCCTGTGATCAAATCAGTGGTGCAGACTAGACACAGGAGGTGGAAAGCTCAACTTTCACTCGGAGGGGCTTATACCCAGTCTCCACAGCAGCATATGGTCAGACAGGGTGCATGGGTAGGGAAGCAGGGACTTGGTGCTCTTTTGTGTCTGCTCTATAGTGCACCCAGGTAGACTACACAGGCAGAGCTAAGTTCTCTTTGGCTGTGTGCACCTGGAGACCAATCAATGCTTGACTCCATGATATTGCCCAGGGCC